>DWDX01001958.1:0-16563 GCA_018245675.1 Agara michaeli | reverse complement strand
GGCTGTTTGGAACGAGTCGATGGGTCAGGTTACGTTGGGTAAAGATTGTATAACCCGAGACGCAATTTACTTATTTTTACAAATTGCGACCGACTCGTGTTGCTTGTTTGGTGACTCGTGGGTAACATTTGGAAGGAAATATAACCATAATGGCCGTTTTCTTGTAAAATGGCTGCTGGTTAAATATGGCTAGGTGAAAACGAAGCTAACGTTTATAATAATAACATAAAATATACTTTTAACTATGTAATTAAAATATATCATTTTTTAATAATAACTTCCACTTATTTCTTAATAACGCTTTACATATATAATAAATAATGTTTCCTAAAACGTAACTCGTTACGCTACTCAACACTAGATGGCATATGTAAGTCAACGTTCACTGGCATGTTTTTTCGTAGATGGCGGTGTGAGCATCAAAAGTATCAAAGTAACTGCTGCTAAAATTGAAGGACACCGGACAGAAACACATAAAATTATAATATAGCAGCTAGTGAGTCATAAATCACCTTTTTGCCTCATACCTTTCACGTGTGCCCTTATAGACCCATGCATTATATTGGAGCAACATTGGTTTGTAGTCATCTCTACAGTTGCCTGCTGTAGCTACTACCAGAACAGGATTTGCCACATTTAAGACTAGAACACTGATTCCGCTATAAGTTTACCAGACACTGTAAAATGGAATAAAATATTGAATATTTCTTTTAAGACCCCAAATAACGTTTCGAGGTGACAGAACTCTGTCCGTCTATACCTACTTGTTCAGGCTTTGATTGCAGAAGTAAGGATCGAGTGGTAGGTTTTCCTTGTAATGACGGTCTAATTTGTTCGTTGCAGTATGATTAATAAATAGTAAGTATTTTATTTTATTACTATTTCTAACGATTTTTGTCTGTTTCTCTGACACAGAGCCAAAATTAAGGATATGGTCCGAAAATTCCTTACACTGCTGCTTCTACTTCTTCCGTTAATCGTCAGTACTTATAATTTTACATTCCCGTTCGAGGCTGCGTTGAATTAAATCTGTTTTATGCTGTAAACGTTTTGTTGTTTCCTTCGCATTGAAATTAATGCAAACGCATGTTTATAATGTAGGTAAACGTTTATCGCGCGATGCACATCTGCTGCTGCGCCGCCGGCGTACTCAGTGGTGATGTGAAACAATGGCGGGACACGTGCGTCAATTAGCCACTCGCCGGGATTCGAACGCGCCCATCGACACGCGCTCGCCCTCTCCGCCGGAGAGACTGACACGAGAGGGTTTCTTCCTTTTGGCACCGTTTCATCTCGTATGCTCACAAGCAAGAAACATGAAAAGTGAACAGCAAAAAATTAGACATATTACCAGCGCCGTTTTGCTCTCTGGTTTGTAACCGTGCTTCGGGCTTTGGCTTCGATTTTCAACTAAACCTAACATTTCAAAGTTGAGGACGAATTGTTCAGTACCTGATTGTACAATTATCTATAGAAGTATGCGGTTAGAAATCTATCAGCTGTCTGGTCACCATAGAATAAATTCTGCCTAGTAAGGATCAGATAACTTTTTTCTTTATTTCATTTTTCTGGTTCGGTAGTTGAATTTTATTGTCTCTTAACATCCTTATTTTCTCTGGTTATTGACAACGTCTCTTTTTACGTCCCAATGCTGGACACCCACGTCTGCCGCCGCGAGAGGATTAGAGTACGCTGCCCCGTTGGGGATAGGTGCAGGAATTATTTGAAGGAGCACCCGTTGTCCTGTTTAAATTTCAATATTAAAATTCAGAACAAAACGAGGTACGAACTGGAGCGAACCAGTTCGAGGGCTGAACGTGCGACCGGCGCGATCGTGGTCCGCAGCTCTCGGCGTTCATTTAGCGCGTGCTTAATTATTAAACAGAAAAAATCGATCCAAACAGCCCACCTGTCCCCCCCCGGATAGCTCGATTGATGGCACTCGACACCAACGCCATCCAGATTGCGATCATTGGAGATCTCAATGGGATCGACGGGGCGCGGGGTCGTCGTTCCTCAATATGAGCGGAGACAGTTTACGCGCACGTCACTAGTATATGTTATTTTGTTTGTTTATTCGAAGGTATACTATTGTTACGAGAAACTGTATCGTAATTACATGTTGCGAGGACATTGCTACATTTACGTGACACGACTTGATGTCCGGTGGAGGGGATATAGAAGATCAGCGTCTCACTCCAACTGAGGGTCAAATCCAAATTCGTCCATGAGGTGTGAGATAAGCCATGCTTGGCCGGTGCGGGCTCACACGTATCATTCGGACAGTTTCGGTTGTAATGGTAGCGCTATAAACGGTTTGATATTCATGATGCTGGTTGAAATATTATATTGATTTATAAATTCAACGTTTAGTTCATTTTTTTTATGGGAAATGAGCAATTACTATTACATTGAATTTCTTTTTCGTACCAATAGCTAGAAGGAATTAGTGAAAATAAGATACGAAATAAATAGGATAGGAAATGAAAACGGATAGTCGTAAAAAATATTGGGGTTAATATTTGTATCTATAAATTCCTCCAATGATATGTTCTAGTATATGTTCTAGTCATGAAAACTGGATCCCGCGATAAATAAGCAAATCGTATCCTCCATTTTACGTAATTCCTTTCCTGTTTATCCCATGTAAATGTGATCATTGTATATTAGTTCTGCGAGATCAAAATATATATTCGTGTACATGTTTTTAGTATACAGATTGAAGTTGGTGAAATAAACGTTACCACCCCCGGCACCCCGGTACCTGCGAACGAGTCGAACCGAATTTAATTCACTCAAATAACAATGAGTGCCAACAATGAGCGAATGTTTTTAAATAACCACCAACAAATCCAAATGAACTCGTGAACAATGGGCTAAATTCGCCATATGGGCGTTTGATCGCAAATCGGCCGTGAGATTCTGACTCCGAGCGACACCGGCTGTCTGCTGAGCGGCATTGGGAGCCACTGGGGCTTGCGAGTGAGCAATCTGAATGTGGCCGTCGGGAAACAATGGCGAGGTTCCCACAGGCGCGCCCCGGGCCGCCCCGCGTCACCGATCGGCCGTATTTCTTTATTTTTAGCGACTAATTGTTTTGGAACGCGAGGCTGGCCGGCATGCCCCCGGGCGGCGCTACCGATCCGCCGTCGTGCACCCAAAGAAAACATAACTCCCGTCACCACCCAGCCCGGTTGTACTTCGTAGTTTATTCAGCGTTTTGTTTGATTTACGGATTACGTTTGGAAAATATTATGCTACTCTCATCGTCGTCTATGTGGTATCAGTTTATAATTCTCATTTGCATCCGTACGTCTATAATTAAATGATTTATCTTTACGTTTTTGGCACACCTTATAGTTAATTTGCTCTTAACACAAATTAAGCTAATGTCGTTTTGAAACGATCCACAAAGCCGTCATGCCCAACAATACTTACTGCAAGAGCATGTTCACTACCAACGGTCGTATTCTTACAAAAATGTATTTGATGTAATACCACGATTTCAACAATTACATGTTTAATAAATACGCTCAGTCCCAAATTCTTTGCATTTGAAACAGAACAATGATTTACGAAACTACCCATTCCCGTCCAATTAGCGACGGCGAATTGAATTTCGAATAAACATTAATGACTGTGTTCAAACTGGTGCATTATGAAAAAACGATTCCCACAATCGTGCTCGATAAATTGCAAAAATTCAAGTGTTCTTTTCCCACAATTAGAATTATAAGGTAAGGAATGAAAGTGAGCGGTGGAGTGGCGACTGCGAGCGGCGACAAAGGGCGGGAAGGAATATTGCGTGTTTAATCACGGGTGAGCGTCACAAACAAGGGCGGGTCCGCTAGGGCTGGCACCGTCGCGTTCTTGGAGAGATTGGCACGAAATACAATTTGTACACTGAGATAAACAAATTTTAATATAGTATGCGACCAAAAACATTATTGAATATTTATAGATAAACTACGTTTAAACGTAATGTTCTATACATAGATAATGTATTAATTACGTAAATGTAAATGTAAATGAAACTCACGCACAGCTAAGTTCAGTAGATCGTGTGTTCGTATACTGATCTGTTAAAATATTTTTCAGAAACAATTATTCACTTAGCAATATCAACTTTTAGCTTGTCATTTATTCTGTCGCATTCATTACCTGGCAACCCTGGTCACGAATCGAAGATTAAGGCTATTTGCGTGAAACACGTCGCCTTTGTGAATGTGCTTCCGCTTGATACTAATTGTTTCAAGATCATTACACCGTTTGTTATACAGATTAGTGTGAATGCTGGAGTGTTGGGAAAATCAACGGCGGGCCCTGAGAACGGAGGAGGTAGATGTGGAGTGGCTCTTACTGGGGCTTGCTGGATTGGGATATTATTTTAAGAGGTTACGCTAATTCTGTATATCAGAATAACAGTTACATAGATTTAAATTTAATTAGTGGTTGCTTCCTTTTTACGCCCCATTTCCGAGAACTTTAATCGGCAACGGTTGCTACCTGACGATAACCACCGGGAACGAGGGTTTGACGTTGAAGTATCGAAACCCTGGTGGACTCTTTCTACTAGCGGTCGCTCATCGCATTGCAACCGCGTGGTGACTACGAGCGCTACCCGTTCAGGTCAGTTACAGCGATAAGTTTAGTTCAGTAACTTATTATAGCGCAGAGTACAGAGGATCGCTATGTGGATGTACTGTTTATTTTATTCTTTGTTGTATGTTGTTGTAGCCTTTTTTGATGAATAAAGATGTCTCTATTTCTGTTTCCATATGATCATCATTTAAATTTAATTCTCATTCTATTCAATTTATTGAATAAATTATAAATATTTAAGTAGTATTGAAGAGTTGCGCTTGTTTTGGAATGGATACGTTTCGAAACAGGTCTGCTATGGATTACTTCATGAGTAGCGCTAAAAGATTCATTCATGGTCGGCAGCACATTGGAAATCTCTTTGATGTTGCTAATGTTTAGAAGTAACTAATCACTCGCCATTAGATGAGCCATCGGGCCCGTTTGTCTTATATTTTAGAAATTTTTGCCTTGGAAGTATAAAAAAATATTTTTAGCAAAACATTTTGCTGCAATCACTTTGTCCTATTACTGGGTATGCGTTTTATTACAATTGCAGAATGCCTGAGTCGTACTCCATTGCTTTAGTGTGGTTTGTCGGGAAAACTATTGTGTACCAAAATTACTGCCCTTTATGCCAGCTAGCGTGGAATTTGAATAGTTTCTCACACTAATACTATGAGACTAACAAGCAAGAATTTTTGTGTATTTATTATACATCGACAAGAGAATGATAATTGTCATTTAACGTAAAAAAGTGAGTCGCGTGGCGCGCGGCAATCGCACGCGGCGGGCAAGACAAACGAGTGTAACGGTGTTGCCAGCGCAGCGCGTACAGTAATCATCGCGTGATGGGGTTGCCAGCGAAATAATTGGCGCCCCGCGGACAGACGCGCGCTAATGTTTTGATAATGACGAGTGCTTTTGTCCAGTATTTGTTTCCGGATTAATGTTTTGTTTTCAGATTTGTTATGCGTTACGAGAGCGATGGATAAATACGAATTGTTACTTGGTAAAAAAGCGTACTTCTCTATTGTCATCGTTTTTATTATTATCATTTATTACTTATGTAGGTACTTCATATAATTTGTGTTAGATGTTATTCATTATAATTTATGTTGTGCATTATAATTTACTTCCAAATTGTTGCATAATATTTTGTTCCAATAGATTAATACGAAGAAAAGGCGTCATATAAACTACTCTCTGTTAAACTGTGTATTATATTTATACTTGTATTATCTTTGTTGTGTTTATATTTGTTAAGATATTCGCGAATCACAAAAAAATAAGAACATGTAGGAATCCCTTTGCAGTAGATGGGTTTCATTGAAAACATTCATCACAAAAATAATGATCAGATGATCTGAGAAATATTACACACATGAATTTCTAGAAAAAAAAAACCGAAACGTCAGTTACAACGACGGATGACAGTACAAAAACGCGGTCACGTAATATCGGTGGCCAGCCCTCGACGTGTCAAAAGATTTACACCTAACAGTTCTAACCTACATAAAGACATCTAAACAAACGAAATAAATTTTGTATCTATGTAACAAGCCACGTATAAAGGGTGCGCCGACGGCATCTGGGAGACGGACTCGACACGATCAATTATCGCCATTGTCAAGGAGCGACAATGCAATCTTAACACGTCGTCGCACCATATTGAGACGTTCGTTTCATTATGGCCCACGCGTGGAAAAAATGCCTGTTTAGAATTGGACTTTAGCGTTGGGGGGTTAAGGCGAATGTTGATTCTATCGAATAATTGACAGGTGCGCTCGGAAATCGGGCCAACCTCCCACTGCTTGCCAACAATGCGACACTAGTTGTCGCATAAAGCAAAGGCGCTCAGCCATTCAGCCTCACGTGTCGCAAATGCTCGTAAAGACTTAATTAAATCGGATATGTCCCCAGAAACGTAGGCAGATGATTTATTCATCGATTCCAGTCTCCGGAGACTTGTTCGTTACATTTGCTATTCATAAGGTCTCGTATCGATGTTGGAAAAACATGGGTACTTATCTCATTGGTTTTATCGTGTGAAGGTAGCGAAATCATTACTCAATTCTATACTTAATAAAGCAGACAAGGAATAAAGACGTTACAAATATGGGTTCAATGGTTTAAGAGGTGATTATTATAATTATTTATTGGATATTCTATAATAGGCTATGATCAAGCGCCATGTGTACGAGATGAAATGTTTTCTTAACAGCAATGATATTCTCAAATATACTCGTACTACGCTAGGGTTGTGTATAAAAATAGAGTTTTATTATCAGTTCTAAAAAGAATTACGTCTTAATCATATAGCAAAAGAAATTAATGTTCTATCCTGAAATGTACTTGAAGGAGTAAAAAGGGCTTAACATATTTAAAGCTTGGTTTGCTAGTTTTTGTATATTCATGTATAATCCTCTTACCTATCTCAAATGGTCCGTTCTATAATACGATAGAATAGCGTTAAAATCGCAAATGCATCACATTCGGACAATCAAAGGACGTGTATGGACGTCCAATAACCTTTCAAATAACAAAACTCAAAAGTAATCGTTAGTATCGCACAATCCGGCCCCCCGGTGACAAATCGGATCGACTTGTAACTCGGAAAGGAGTGTGGAAAAAAAGTAAAAAGAATTGGCAGAATGGACACGAGCGACCTGCGACAGATGCTTTGAAAAAAGTTCCGCCGGCCGTTTGGCGCGAAATCTCATTATGGCATAGATTTGTACGGGTGAATAATGTTGAACTGTTTTTAAATAGGGCCCAATCTAGGAGCGGGCTTATTTGATGAATATCAATCGAAAAGTACTTATTATTGAAATTATTGCTGTATATAACATGTATTTATGTATTAAAGAAATAAGAAGAATGAAAAATACCTTTCTATATGTTCTTACATAGTTTTCTTAAGTGCATTAGTAAAATACATGTATTTCGGTGGGAAACCGTACGTATTAAAAACAATGGTAGCAGCTTCATAATTGGAAAGTATTAATGTTATTGAATAAGCCCTTATATCTCTCTACAAGAAATATTTGTATTATCATTAGATATTATAATTTCTAACAGCCCGAACACTGCAGTAGAAATATATAGACGTGTTTTGAACAAACGAATATAATTAAAAACAACGCCGCAAGTCCTGCATTAAAAAGTAAGCATTTTTGACAGTTGAACATCTACGTATGACCGAAGTGTTTAACTGTAATCCTGATCTATGCAGGCTTTTTAATCTATCTCTGAGTCGGTACTGACGACTGACTAGGTAGTACACTCTTGGTGGAATGGTTCTGCTTGCTGTGTTTAGCTTAAAAATCCTACAAAATAATAGGCAAATCATTAAAAAATAAGAAAGTAAAACTGACGACATCGAAATAACATTTCGGATAAATTTACAGATTATCATATGTATGTGTGCGGGTGATGTATTTTTATTGTTTATATAAATATAGTAAATACATATGAGATGAATAGAAGAATAATTGTAGTAAATATCACAATTAATTTAATGATACATAAATAAAGTAGTACTTAATTAATACCACTTGATTTAAGATAATGATGGAATAAATATTAACTATATAACTAAATAAATAAAAAAACATTTTTTGGAACTCAAAATGGATGGTAGCTAACGAGAAGTTCATTCTATTTTTAAACGTTTCCAGTAATTTAAAATAATAGTTTCAAACGGCACACTTTAAATACCATCAGCTGTTGATTCAAGGGGCGCGGGTGAATTTACAATTAACAATGCAACACTTATGAATTGCAATTGCAAGCGCCTTCAGTGGCTCCGAGAGCCAGCGGGATGCAAAAATGGCTTTAGGAAACAAAAAGAAGACAAATGTATAGAGGCCGCTGTCAGAACAGATGTTCCGAGCACCTAATTGAAAAACTATTATTACTGTATTAAATATTCAAGTCGTATGTTTGTAAAGGATTGTGTACAATGTACATATATTTACCACATACATATTTGCATAGGTATATTTTTACATTTTTTCAACAATCTTCTGTTCCAGCAATGTATCGATAGGTATTTGATGAAGTCGAGATAGGTAATGTCACGTGACTTCGCAATAAAATAGGCGAACGGATTGACATGATAATATAGATAGTAGTCATGATAACAATACGCTGTAATGAGGTTAGGGTTAGTGTGGATGGATGAGAAAATCACAGTATCGTCAAGGATGGTATGCTCTACATCTAGCTTTGGATGATAGATTGATTTTAGCCTGAATTTTCCATACAACAACGACGCTAAGCATACCCGCTACTTACCTACTTACAATTAAAAGCGCTATTGTTACGCGGTATCGTGTTTGATTGTATTGTTATAGCACTTCATGCGTTATGTAAAATTTAGATTGTTGGTAAGTAAATACTTAAAACTGAAATACCTCCTTATGGACGAATAAATATTTGAAAGCTTATGTAAGTCCGTCGCTACAACGGTGTGCGCAAGCGTTAGTCGCACGGACTTGAGTGTTTTATTGTTTTCTTTTGTGAGTACATTTATATCGGTCCAATGACTGCTCAATTATTCGTTCGCAAGTTCGTGGTGTGCTTTTAAATATTTTCCATTGTTTAAAACGTTTTACCACTTATACTGCACCCTTGCATCGGTTTTCAAAATGTGTAGTTACTATACACGTGGTACGAGGTTTCTGAATTATTTAATTAAGGACTCCTGTTCGTCATCAACACCATCGTTGATCCATTAACATTCCAGTGTTGAGTTCGGGTGTTCTCGTAGACTGACAAGGGTCAAGGCGTTACTTTCTTAGTTTACTGTGCTGTGCCAAGCGCGTACTAGCAAACCTAACACTCTTTATGGAACATTATTTGTTTTAGTTTATGACGATAATAAGTTCAAAATAAGTTTGCTTTTTCTGTCTACTTTGTTATTTAGATTTCATTCTTTCTAAGTAGTACAGTACAGTGTCATTTTTGAATCAAATTAACGTTGTCAAATTGCGTTCCATTACACGCTATTTGGTTTTATTTACATTGGCTAACTGCAATGAATTTCGTTACTAATGCTTTACTTTATTATTAGTTTATTGATTAAAATATAATAAAATTCTCAACAATAGTCTACTTTGAGCCGTGTAACTCTAGAGAGTACCCGGTGTAGATATAAATATGAAAAGCATTATAAAAATGTTCCACATTCCCGGAGAGCCCTCAACGCCGCACTCGAGTTGACGACAATGGGAACAAAAACGTATCTAAACCGGAACGTTATCCGGTAGAGGGCGCGCATCCGGCGTCGCTTCCGCCAAGAGCCAATCCAACATGGCGACAATATTAATCAATATTTCAACAACATTAGCCCGCACCGAGTGCGCCTCCTTAAGATGCGACACCCACTCGCCTCGGCTCACTCGCCTCGTTCTGAGAGGGACATGAAGAGTTTTGCCGGGTGACGTTCGGAGGTCGGCGTGGTGGAAATCACAAATGTGTCTGGCACGCCTACATACTGTTTTGAGTCAGATTTGTTTTGTAAGTCATCATTAAAAGTACTGTGAAAGCACTCCTAGTTAGTTATTAGGTAGTTTATCTTACAAAGTTTTTTGCCAGCTATCATCGGTGGGAATTGACATATTCGTAAGCAGTCCTGATTATGAATATATAAATTAGGTGCACAATAATTTGGAAGTCATTGTATGCAACATTTATAGGTGTAATATACCAGGTGCGTTCCTTTTGGACATCCCGGAGTTCTACGAGTAACATCGAAGAAGACTACCGAGGGGGTTTTCGTGGGTAAAAATCCTACATAACTCAGTGTCTGTCAATAAGGCACCGCGATTCCTTTGGAACGTTTCCCTCGTAACCAAAAAACGGTGTAATTATTTCTTTAATCACATATGGTTCTTCTGCAAACATTGGGAACCGTTAAGCCTTTTGATATTAGAAATTAAACGAAACATCGAAAACAAAGCCCCCTCCCCAAAATCACGCAGTTATTTATGTCGACGGGGATCGCTGACAAAGGTGGCGTGCGGCGCTGACGTCCGCGGCCGCGCGCCATCCATCGGCGAGGAGCCTGCTCGCTGCGGGGCACGTGTTTGGACGCGCCCCGACCTGCTGGACACTTGGCAGACTATGGTTTATAATTATAATTTTAACATGTAATTATTATTTTGATAGCATACTTTTGATACAGCTGTATTCAATCTGAGAGTTTTTGGCTGTCATTTCTATTGTGCGTCTATCGATATTCTTCATATACCTACCGCTGAGAGCTTATGGATTTGCAAATTATTTAAGCAACGAGGAAAACTATCATTACTACTATACCATCACGCCAGTTCCCTAACGGGGTAGGCAACGAGCACTGAGTGTTAAATATCACTATGCTTATAGACCTGTCTTGCTTCTTCTGCAATATTCTACAAATGATTATAAACATAGCAAAAAATAAGAATCTACACCACAAATGCAAAACGAATATTTTAGTATGTAAGTACCATTCCTTTTCACGTAATAAGATTTAAAGTAGAAAAAGTGTATTATTGTTTATTTTCATTAGGACGAGTGTCGCACTCAAACGGTCGGCATTGAGGGGTTATCTGTGGCCGTCCATAGACAATCTGTTTTAATTTGGGGTTGATGTTTATTCACTCGCGAAGTGATTGGAGCGATTCCCAGGGCTTCCTCTTGTTTATGTGATGTCGAAGCGTATGCACTATTGTATGGATTCATTCTGAGTACAGATAAAACAATATTTGAAATGTCACGTTTTAGGTTTTCACACGTAAGAACTCGTGGACGTTCTCATAACTTTGTGTTAAGAAATTGAACCTTTTGTTTCACAGGGATTGGTCTGTCATGACAGATTTTGCATTATTTATCTTATACCTATTACATTAAAAGATTGACGTCAATGATGTTATTTAAAGTTTAAACTCTTTATATCCTAAATTTGTCAAATATCGCTATATTCAACAAATATCTATAGCAAATTCGAGCCAATTGTTAAGTGCAAAAAATATGAGAGAGGATGGATTTAGCAACTGAGAGTCACCGGTGATAATAAGGAACAAGCATATTATATCTTCTGTTTTTTGAGGAAAGGTAAAATCACACCCGTAAGGAAAATGTTTATGCTTCGACATTTTTCTCGTAGTCTACTGAAATCAATGCAGAATAATATTTGATGAAACCGATATTTTATACATAGGTATAGAACGTTGTAATAAAGCATACATAATATGTAAATAGTTCTCTGTGAAACATCTCTCAGCGACACTAATCACTTAAAATAACTTCGCGCTCGAGCCCAGCGACAGCTCGAAAAACATTCAAAAGGCCAACAAATCGAAATATTGTTTTGTACAGTCGCGCGCTGAGCGTAATTGCTCAAATTTGCCAAAAAACACGCGCGAACTCGTATTTATTTATTTACTTGGTATTTACTGTAACAGGAAGGGCCGGGTGGAAAAGCTTTTCGGCTGACTTTTTGTCGGCGGCCGCGCTGCGCGAGGGTCGGTTGATTTCGACTGACTTTAGTGTCAGTCAGCATTTCCTTTTATGTTTTGAAGGTGTTAGTATTTATGTATTGTTTTTACACATCACACGTGGCATGTTAACATTCTCGTTATACATATTAATTTGAAAGCCGATCGTTCAGATTGGATAGAGGCCCTTTTCTTCAAATACTGCTAAAGTTATGTTTATGCCGCAAACTTTTGAACCGAGAACGTTTTTAATGGCGACCTGGCCCTTAACTTCTGAAATTCTCGTTATTGTTGAGAAATCGTCAAACAGTTGCAGTTTTTCTCTCTGTAAGAAGTTCTCCCGAAGGCTGGCACGCGGTGAGCTGGAAGTGTTGATGGACAGCGGACTGGTTGTTAAATATTTGTCTGAGCGCCGGAACGCGCCGCCGCCGCGACGCTTCGCTTAACAGTATGACCATTGTTCTACTCGAATCCGGAAAGCATTTTTTGACTACATAAACAAACTGATATATCCTATCAACTCATAAACCTTTAACAATTCGTAGCTGGTCATAGACGTTCCCTAAATAGTGTCAGCCCGGTCGGCCCGGGCCCTTGAAACCAGTAGTTTAGCGTTGTATCACTCATGACATCAAACCATGCAGTCGGAGGAAGTACTCCAGATTTACTAGAAAGGTTAGACTAAGGGTAAATAGAAAGCAACGAATTAACTAACTCAAAAATGAAATTTCGCTAATTTACCCCCACGGAACTACCACAAATGAGGCTGTCCGTCTAACCAAAACCCATAGAAAATAAACGATCTGATCTTGAGTGTTGCACTTGCGCTGGCGGCTTGCACGAGACTTGTTATATCCGCTGGAGAGTGTTAGCACAATCCCCGGTCGTCGCTGAAGCATGGAGGCGCTACCCTCGTCAGCGGGGATTGGCTCAATCGTGCAGTAAACACGCGCGCGGTCGCCGGCGTGCTGATATCGCTGCCGGCCCGACGCCCGACGCCGCCTACGTACAAACCGACACAATATACATTGTACATATACTGTAGCAGACAATTGTTTTTACCTTATAATTATGGTTACAGTACGTCATGTTCTATACAAAGTAGTATGAGTCGAACGGTAGATTGGAAAACTGGATTGGACATTGCACGTGGAATGTAACTATTTTTTTTATATAAATCGACTTAGCAAACAGGCGGTACTCGATGGTGAGTGGTCACCGTCGCCTTTGGTCATGTGCAACACCCGGGGAGTCCCCCGTGCGTTGCCGGTTTTGAAGGAGAGCTCTTTGCACGCCTTTCTTAAAGAGCCCCTAAATTTATAAAACGGAATTTAAATCTTACAGTATACCTAATACAAATAAGTTTAGAAAATACACAAGTTCTTGTCCAGGGTCGATGTGGAATAATTAAAGCCCAAGAAAGCCCAAGAATTACTTGTGCCTGCTCCCTACGTCTACAGTTAAACATAGTTTCGAAAAATTTAACTAGTTAAAACGATATTAAACTCATTCGACCAGTAAAAGATAAAGAAATGTAGTGATTGATAAGATTGATAGTTTTTGCCGCTAAGGATCTGTATTTTTATATTGTCATTTAATCTTCTCATTTTAAATATTCTAATTTCTGTTGATAGCAAATTATGTTCAAAGTAATAAGGTGATTTTTATAGCTTTATGATCACGATGATGATGTAAGTAAGATAAAATCACATAAGGTTAAAAAAAAATTGCATTGCGCTATAACTATTGCAACAAAGAGCGCTCCATACTCTACGTAGTATCAGTCTCTACATAGTCAGAGTGCTATACCTGGTGGTGTGCAAACAGCGCAAAACAAAGAGTACGGGGCGTGGCGGCGAGTGGGCGGGCCAGCTATATTTAGCGGTATGTATTCCAATTTACTACGGCACGAGATGACACATAAATATCATATAAATTTGACGCTTAGAACAAGTAATATATTAATGTGTTTATGTTGCGGGTATGTAGAGTCGAAAGAAACTATCAAAACACGCTTGAAAAATAAAAGAGCTCTTGTAGATATCGTGTTAGAAAAATAGACATGTTATTGGAATGACAATTTCTGTATGTAGAGCTCTTGTATACAAAAGTATACAAGAACACAAGAGTGTTCTCTATCAAGATAGAGGTGGTATAAATTAGGAAGCAGGGAAGATCAAGGTCAGCAACGGTTTTTCAAATGGGCCGTACCTAGCTACTGTAGGTTATACTTCAAAGAAATTGACGAAAGAATGAAGCTTTAAAAGCTACATATGCGCCTATACCTACACAACAACATGTAATATTAGTAACGTTACGAATAGATTTTCCTTTTATTCACTCGGGAAGTTCTTAAGAATCACTAGAAAAAACCGACATATAGGTAGGTACCTATATCCAGGAGACACTAAATAGATATAAGTAGGTGTAGGTATCGAAGATAGATTAAATACTTAGAAGCTATTAATTAATTTACTCAGCTCACACTCTGCAATATATATTTAATTCTGATGCAGCAAGTAACATATATAGCTACAAAGTCCAAAAACATGAAATTTGACGTAAGTTTATCAAAGCATGGGGCCATTAATTGAATATTGTAACCCCGTGTATGGTTTCTTTAAACATTTAGAATATGCAAATTCATTGCTACAAAGAGCTCCCATGTAGGTACATTGCAGTCGTTAAAGTTCAGCGCGCATGGAGCGAGTGCAGCGCGAACAAATTTGTCTACACCATTTTATTGTCGAGTTACATGCGCGTTGAAAACACAATTAATGATCTTCACCAATGGGGCATTCATTAAACCAGTCACACTAAATAAATTCCTAAACAACGCGTGAAAAATTACAAAAAACACAATGTTTACCGGCCGTGACTGATCGAGTTATTTTTTAATTTAACCCCAACAAAACCCTATCAAAATTGTACGTGCGGCTCATAAAAACAACTGAACACTACAGTTCTGAACAAAATTCAACTTTAAAAGTGGGCGCTAGAGTTTAAAGCTGTTCTGCAATTTTCCTCGTAGCCCCATACGCGTTCTCTCTACGCGCAAAGGAGGGGTTCGGAGGCTGGGCGGGACCGGAGGCGGGGCTCCGTAACCAGTTGCTCCGTCGCCTTAGTTCGAGGTGAGCGGCTCGCGATGCCGCACAGCTATGAGTCCTCCGAGCTTTGCGATCCGCGATCTGCTGCCCGAGGCCTCCTCCCGCTCGCCTTCGCCCTCCGACACCGAGCTCGACGTCACCGGCACGGAGACCCCGCCGCCGGGCTCCTCCACCGCGATCGATAAAAAAAACGAGAAACCCGCTTACAGCTACAACGCGCTCATCATGATGGCCATCCGCAGCAGCCCCGAGAAGCGGCTCACGCTCAACGGCATCTACGAATACATAATGAAAAACTTCCCCTACTACAAGGAGAACAAGCAGGGCTGGCAGAACTCCATCCGGCACAACCTGAGCTTAAACAAATGCTTCGTGAAGGTGCCGCGGCATTACGACGACCCCGGGAAGGGCAACTACTGGATGCTGGACCCGTCATCGGACGACGTGTTCATCGGAGGCACGACGGGCAAGCTGCGGCGCCGGTCCACGGCGGCGTCCAGGTCGCGGCTGGCAGCGTTTAAAAGAGGTGCGATCCTGCATCCGATGTTCGGCAACCCGTACGCGTCCCTGGTGGGGCTGTACCCGCCGCTGCTGTCCGTGTACGGCAGGTACGCGCTACCGAGCCCTCTGTTGAGGTTGCCGCCGCCGCCGAATCCGTACCATCAGTTGTATCGACGGATTCACGGCTTCGGCCCGCCCGTGAGCCCCCCGGAGCCGCAGGAGCCCGACCCCCATTTAGTGAAGCACAGTTGATCACCGCGCGGTGGTCCCGGGTGTCGCCGGATACGTGCGCGAGCGGCGTCGGACTCTCTCGTGCTAGACTGTGATAGAAGAATCCGGAGTGTGTATAGATTGACTTTATCTGTAAAAAGTGCTACCGCTATTTATTTATTAACGTAAGATTCTATTTAATGAATTTAATTTAATGTTAAGAGGCTAAATTTAAGTTTACTGAGCGCAATAAATAATGTTTCGGAGGAGTTTGCTTACAAATATTCGTGCTGTTTTTTTCTTATTGATATCTCATTACGTTAAGTTCTCATCGGTGACTTGAACTCCGTTTTTAAAGTTGGTATTAAAATAGATCACTTTGTTATATGCTTTTTAAATGATTCGATTTATTGAAACAACGTTTCCATCTCATTTGCCAACGATAAAATACGACACCTACTTAATTTATTTACAAATTGAACTTTTCGATGTTTATGTTACAACTAGCTTTTGCCCGCGACTTGGTCCCGCGCATATATTATTATACAAATGTTATTATACATATAAACCTTCCTTTTCAATCACTCTATCTATTAAAAAAACTGCATCAAAATCCGTTGCGTAGTTTTAAAGATTTAAGCATACATAGGGACATAGGGACAGAGAAAGCGACTTTGTTT
>DWDX01001957.1:0-16577 GCA_018245675.1 Agara michaeli | reverse complement strand
ATAATATCTATATAACATGTATATACTAGTATATATGTTTATCAGGTGTCCGAGAACAGAAAAATAAATTCATCATTTAAATTCTCGCATGGAATTGAATCCGGGTCCCTTTTATCGACAGTAGGCATGGCGACCATTGCGCCATTCGGGTCTGTTCACCGCTGTCGCGACCCGTAAGCGATAAGGTAAATTACCTATCAATGGCTCCCGATGATTAATCAATCCGTCGATCAAACCGTAAACATCGTTGTATCGTTATATCTAAACGTTGCGACGTACTATACGGTATTGATATTACGTAGGCGTTTATCAGTTCCAATATCGCCTTACAGCAGTATACAGTTACAGCGTACAGGTGCTCTATGGAATTGTTACCGCGGCTTGCAGAATCTCGTAGAGGCGACGTCGGGATTACATTTAATTTATGCATTTACTAACAATCTATAAATATTCGAAGGTTGGTTTCGTGTGTAGAATGGACGATGAAAGTCTCCGAAGTCTATGAATGCGTCGCGTACGTAGGAAGAGATTGATGAATGTAGAAGAAGCACGTCAAATCTGCAAGGATAGGATATTGTGCAATCGGTGCTCTCTGTCTACCCCGTTGTGACCCAAGCGTGATGATATAATAACAATACTTTTATCGACTCTTTTTTATTTCACTGCTAAACACGCGTTTCTTCTTGTAGTGACAGAGTTTTAGGCCTCAGTCTACCACGCTGGCCAAGTGCGAATTGGCAGACTTCAGACACCTCAGAAACATTATAATTTTTTATAAAATCTCTAAGGTGTGCAAGTTTCATCAAGATGTTTTCCTTCTGCGTTATAGCTAGTGATATTTAAATTTTAAGTTTAAAAGGCACGTAACAAGTCTGAGGTGCGCGCCATGATTTGAAACAAGACCCCAAGGAGTGGGAGGTTGAATTTGAAACCACTAGGCTATCGGTGCTTATACAATAATAATACTATTCTATAAATATTGAAAGCGGTGCTCGTATTCCAAGATGCGGGGACAACCACCCTCTTCGCAAATTCGATTGATTATTTACGAAGAAACAATGTTACATGTAGGTACTTTCTTCTCTGGATGTGCCTAATGTAATTTGCGAGAGGTAATGAAATTGATGGAATGACTCGCCTCTTTGTTATCATATGATTTTGTTAGTATCGTATATTTCATTAGTCCGTATACCTCTGTATAATCTCGACTAAAGATTTATTTTTAATTCGATATATTAATAGTGGGTTTATATTTTTCTTACGATTTATGATCTCAAAATTTGCCTAACTTTTTATGGATCTTCAATTTTCACACAAGAATCGTTAAGACTTCCCGGACAAAATGCCACCATATCTGGAGCCGTATTAAACATCTTAATATTCCAGTGCAATTTCCATCAAAAGCGATTGATCCGTGCCAGAGAGAGAGAGAAATGTCAACCAGGTATGGTTTCTGAAAACCGTCATAGATATTAAAAACATGCAAAAATGAGTCTGTCTGGTAGTTTCTTAGCTCTGCATCGACTCGTTGAGCGTTCGCAAAGCATGTACATATATCGGCGTACGTAGTGACTTTTCGTGCGAACACTTCTTTCTATGTCATGACACTGCGGACTCGCTGTTACAATAAAACAATATGTAAGTAACAATAATAATAGCTTACGTACAATTGTACATATTATATACATCTTACAGACATTGAACGAACGTTCGCGTTCGTTACGTCCGGAGATCATCTCCCAGTCAAGAGTTTCCGAAACCCGCTCGTATGTATGGAGAGAGTGATGGATGTAGAAGAAGCATGTAAGGTTTGAAAGGAAAGAGATGTTTGGCACTAGCTGCTCTCCGTTAGGGACCTGGCGTGATGGTGCAATAATAGTAATAATAAAATAGCATGTCTATATGTTTGTTTGTTAGTTATCTGATCACCATAGCACAGGGGTTGTGTTATTATTATTGTTATTTTGCCAATTGTATACGTTGGCTCGTCTACAGTAACCGTCATGTGAAGTTCGCGCCAAGGGGACGCACTGAGTCACAAAACGGTGTTACGTACCCCATTGTGAAGTATTAATTGTTCCCCGTCACAACAACGGATGCGCCAACTTATTAATAACTCGAGAATGTCGCTGTTATTGTTACAACATGTGCTGCTGATATTCGAACGCTCGATGTTCGCGCTGTTTTTATTTCGAAGAGGCGATGTGAAACCGTTATTGAAATACCTCATCATTGTGTTTTTGATGTTTGATGTGAAATACATGCGTATTTTGTTTGGTACGAGCTGTGCCTCGCGGTGTTAACCGCGTCGATTTTAATCCCGTATGAATTTCGGGATAAAAAGTATCTATGTTGCCCTATAACCTCCTCTATTTTCCAGCAAAAGTCCCATGAAAATCGGTATAGCCATTCCAAAGATTGCCCGGACGGACGGTACGGACGGACAGACGAGGATTTTAAATAAGTCTGTGGGTTAAATAAGTTTTTGTTGTAGTATGTAGAGAAATAGGAAATATTCAGAGAAATAATACCCTTATCGAGGACAACAAAACACACTGTAACATTATCGGAACTGCTGCTTTTAGTAAAACGGGACGCAATTCTGACGTTTGATAAGACGATAATGAAACACCAAGTAGGAATAATAATAATAATAGTTATTATAGCTTATTACAAACACCGACAAATGTTGTCGACTCAGCACCGCCCAGCTCTGATTTTCATTCGCACCCTAGTAAATAGCTCTTATGTGATTTCTACTTATTCTTAGTGCAGTATCGAAACGTTGATATTTACAACATGTAATCAGTCACGAATAACATATTACCGGCTCATCGAAGCCTTAAATAATTACATAGGCAGGCTACAACGCCTCCGCACAAGCATTCTGGGTCGTGGTTGCCATGAACTCGCATAAAAGACATACTTTAGCGTCACTTGGAGTACGTAGTTAAAGAAAAGGCGTTTTTAGGATTTTCTCTTTATTGTAGAAATGTAAAAGATTCTGATATATAAAAAAACTTATCTCCAATACCACTTTTTACAGTAATTAAGTAGATAAAGTGTCCCCGTCTAGAAATAACGAGACAACGTAACTTCCAACTAAATCCTCTTTAATTTATCGTTTAAAAACAGCGTATCACGAATGGGTGGTGGATAATGTACCGAATTGGGCACCCTCGTCACGTGGTGCTGAGATTGGCCTTGTTAAGATAAAAAGCGGAGAAGACGAAGTTTGTAAGATATCAAATTTTTAGAATTAGAAGTCTGCTTTACTCCGGGATATGGGGTTCAAAAGCTCGCACGCAGCGCAGGCTTTACGTGGCTGTATGAGTTTTTAAGTGGCAATAACGTTAACAAATCGTTTAAAATCTGTCCACATCTTGGTTGAATGCTCAATCAGCGTGCCTTTAACTGGTAGATAGGGTGTATTAATCCTTCTCTAGCCTTTCTGTTATTCTAAATTATAGTCTATCTGTGTACTAAGTTTCATCCAAGTCGGTCCAGCCGTTTCGGCGTGAAAGAGTAACAATCATGCACATGAACACCCGCGCGCACATTTAAAATCATATTATGTACTTATGTTCAATCGTGGAATGGCAAGGTAGTCGACGAGGTAAAAGACAGATATATATATTTAATGTAGACGGAGCATCTACATAATTGTAGGCTTTTGTAAATCTCAAACGGCAAAGCCGGATGCTTAATTATACGTGAAAGATGGTGTAGAATCTGCCCTAACCGAGATTAATTATTCCCTTAGGTAATTTTCGTTTGGTTTGTTCTCTGTATATATTACATATATGTATATTATCATATGAGTTTATTTTATTTTCACGTCCTTAATAATAATACTTAACTTTTATATAGGTTAGTAAATATACGTAATATCATCGACTAGCGGCCAGTCACTCGCGTGTTAAACCAGTGGGTAGTGCATAATACGTGCACTTTGTATGTCCTTTCTCACGATCATTTATCTCCATTGCAATTTTTTTTTAAATGTACTTTCGACTCGACGTTAAAAATGGAAACACGGTAAAACAAAATGTAACGGAGTTATTTTCATCCTCATCCGTACTATCAGCATGGATTATTCTGTCTTACGTTTTCATAGAATGAGATATCACAGATGTAACATTCATATTGATTTCGTTCTCATATCGAGTATCTTTTTTATCTCTGGCGACGTGTCGTTCCCTTTCGTCCGTTCCGCTGACGCGCAGCGCAGGTCGAGGCCTAAAAACGTAATCAGCCCTATTTGTCAAAAGGGGTCGAAGGCGTGTTAATGTGCAATTTTCGCTATCGTTAAACTGTCGTCGATATCAACTGACCTACTCCCAACATTATTAACCTCTTAATTAATTTCACGGCGATAGCGTCTTACTTATATGTTTCGTAGAGCGCCGTCCCTCTCGCACGCGTTGCTACAAATCTATATACATACAGTAAAGCAGTGGCTGCTTTGTAAGCGGATTGTAAGGAGATTTATTGTTACGTTTTGGGCGGGAAGGTACTGGTGCTGTATTAGTGTCCGTGGGAATATGATATATCCCCGTCTTGGTTGTAATGGGTCGCTTTTCTCTATGTTTATCGTGCGCATTTATTTTTATGGTGATTTTTTATTGTTTTAAAAAATTGTATCTTGCTACTGATGTGATGTACTCTCATAGTGAGTAGGTTTAAGGTCATAGTCGACCCATGCGGTCCAATTGCCGATTGGTAAACTTCATACACCTACATTAATTATTGTATAACATACTCTAAGATGTGCAGGTTCCCTTAGGATGTGTTTCTTCGCCGCTATAGCGAGTGATATTTGAGTTATAAAACGTAAAGTCAGAGGATTTGAATCCAGACCTCCAAGCGGGAGACTCAATTTCAAACCGCCAAGATATCATGGTATTTGTGGCTAATTTATTACTCTACAGTCCTAGACATCGATATGGTGACTGTTGTGCGGAATGGGTCGATGGTAATTCTATTAAATGTTCACAACAAAGTCCGTAGAGATTGAAAATATCGGTGACCAAATATTAAATGTAGGCAGAGTTAGAACATAGGTCCCTATTAGCTGAATGCGGAATCCGGCACAACAATCCTACAAACGATTCCGTGCCTTAATACAATGTGAGAACGGATGAAACGGCTCGAAAGCTTGTTAAGAGCAGATGTTACGATCTTTATTTGCACGGCTCTCATATATGTACCGAAACTTTTGTAACTGACCGTAATATTTAATGGTCTGGGGAGTCCAGAGTTTTCCGGCTTAATTCCGGTGGGCGTCCGAAAAGTTAAAAATTGTTTCTTTACTCACAACTTCATAATTATTGAGCAAGAGTCATTTACCATCCAGCTCATATGCGGCTGAGTCATTTGGGATGAGCTTAGGTCAATATATGTATTTTTAATAATCTCTCGATAATTCACTTTAAAGATATTTATGTGAATCCTTAAATCCATAACTTCTCAAAGCAGATAATTGATTACGCCGATGCGAAGGTCTGTCGAGACATATTTATATTACTTAAATTAAAAGTTAACATATGACTATATCCTAGATACACATTTGATTTCAATCATACAATAGTCGCTTAAAATAAATCTTATTTCTTTCAACATCAGTTGCTCAATATCGTCTATTTTTACAAGTGGAAGCTTATGTCAATAGAAATTCAACGAAAACTTGCAATCTGATTCGATAATCTGTATGTAACTATGTTTTAGTCTGTTCGTATGGCGTGGCATACCACAGGGACATATTCTTGGTCCGCTTTATTGTAATGTTGAGAAGGCACCGTTGTCGGAAATCTCAAGGCAAACTTTAATCAATGACAGTAATTACAACCGCGACATACTATATCCTGTATGTCTAGTTAATAATATCAGCTACAGAGCATACATTCCTTAATTAACAGCGGTGTAGCGCGAGCGGCTCCACTGTACGACACGAATGTATGAGTCCGTGCTGTGTTGGCAAATACGTCTTGGATATTGTACAAACGTGTGGAGATTATTGAAAAAAATATTACAATATGATTTTTCTATGGCACAGTAACGTTAAGGCAAGAATTCCACAGTTTAATATATATCTTTCAGTGGAAATTCACATCGTTATCTCGAGGCTTTTAATATCATATTTAAAATATACTTTTAATGTTAGACGCTCTTAATTTTCATCATTAATGTTTTTTTTATAACTGGTGAATACTTAATTCGAACTTTAGTATATTTTTAAAAAAAATTGGAATTGATCTTTTTAATTGCGGCTGTAGTTGCTACTTGAGACTCTGATTACGTTCCTAGGATATCCCAATGCCTCTCCTGAAATGCACTGAATAATACGGGGATGGGGGGTTTCAGTGGGCTGAAATCGCTGATATCTTTCGGGAGATTTTCCCCCGTCAACAAAAAGTGTTCGTACAAGCCATTAAGTTCGTACTGTGAAAAACCGTCTAGCTGTTAGTGTTGGTATTTTAAAAGGATACTCCTTTTGCACAATTTTGGTGGCTTGCTAGCGCACGCTGCATTATTTATGTACCGCGTATTGTTCCTTTTCGATGTTATCTCTCGACGTGAAAGCGTTGCGTTGAATTTTAAAAAGCCGACCGTTATGGATTTAACGTGCCAGGACAACAACACCCCGCTCGCGGAAGTAAATGTTTGTGCCGTAATTTTATGACGAATGAGTAATAAAATTAATCGTTGTAACTTTTCGTCTCCTTGTCTTTGATATAAAAATTGTTTGTTGACAGATGTCTTATCAGCTAGGCTTCAATTCTTGCCGGTGGTCCGGACCGCCACCACCGTCACACAGTATTATATGATATTCGTTTTAAAAATAGCAATAGCTTTGTACCTTCCATACTGACCTTCCATTCTCGAGTCTGTGGTTCGAATCCTGGCAAGAACTTCTCATAGTCGAGTCTCCAAATTCTGCATGTCCTTAATATTCTGTTCGGCGTATGTATTCTAACAATCAGTACTTTGGCAGTGAGGTTATAATATAGCCTTAACCCTTTCCTTTCTGAGAGGAGGACAGTCCAATGATGGAACGATAAAAGGGATGGCGATGATGTATGGTGATGAAGATAAGATGTTTGACAATGTCTCGAACGTATCTATAATTAATGGTGATCTTCCAATACAAGTTAACGCCATTAATCATGTATGACAGGGTTCGTTAGGCCAAAATTGTTGACGGAAGCGCAGCGTGCGCCAAACTAATACGATCAACTGGCTGATGCGACGCTCCGATTGGGGGCCATTAGCATACGCGTTAATCTAACGCAGCGGTTCTCAACCAGTGGTCCGCGGACCGGCAGAACCTGGTATTTAGAAGCAATAAAATCGTAAATTTTGATAGAGCCCTTTAGAAATATCTGACAGCGTACTTCTATTGTGAGTTTTTATTTAAAACCTCAATCTCTCCACCGAAACAAGATGTGTAATCATAATGGTTGGGAACTTAATAAAGAGTTTGGGAACCGCTGATCTAACGGTTTCGGTTTGGCGGAAACGACGAGCGCTAATATTCGCGCTAATGTTTTGTATTGCAACAAATTGTATTGTGAATGCTGTCCATTTTTGTAACTCGGTGGTAACGGACACTCACCGTTACGGGGGAAGTAGATAAGTATATATGTAATTAGTGACATCAAACGCTGACGCACAACTCTACAAGGTTACGTGCGTTTTATAGAATGAATGTAATTATAATTATATATAAGTATTTAAATGTAATTGTAATTTAAGAAAATTATTATGAATATGTCATTCTATTTTGTCCATGTAATTATATCGAAATAAGTTTAAAGACTAAATGATTTGCACACCCTACGAGCTACGATAAGAGAAAAAATCATACCATTTTGTGAATTGTTTGTACTTATACCTTACCCTGCAAATAAATCAATTGGATTGAATTGAAACTTAAATATCACTCGCTATAACGGCAAAGGAATATGAGGTCAGTCAAAGAAATGTGGCAAGGACTTTTGTGAGTGTTTCATATGTTTCCTTTCAGCGATCTACAACTACACGAGCCACAGCCCGCACCTCTCGCTGGAGGTGGGCGAGCTGGTGCAGCTGCAGGGCGAGACGCACGACTGGTACTGGGCGCGCAGCGTGCGGAGCGGCGAGCGCGGCGCCGTGCCCAAGACCTACGTGGCCCTGCGCGATTGTCACGTGGAAAAGTAAGCGCTTACCTCGTAGTGAAGGACGATTTGTTTTTGCAACTGGCTGGATTGGCATCTCCTCTCGCAGTGTCAAGGTTTTGAGCTGTAAATGTACGAAGCAGATCAAATGCGGCCTTGACAGACGTCACACATCTCAGATAACATTATGGAGAGCTCTCGAGGTGTGCGCTTCCTCGCGATGTATTCCTTCATCATCGACAGACCCACGCAGTGTGAGACTGCAATCCAAACCACTAACAAGACTTCACGCATCACTGCGATGACTGAGAGGACAATTATATTATAATTGATCCTTTGCCAAAGTTCTCGAACGACATTTTGAAATATTCTTAGTTACTTCGATCGAGGTCAAAGTTTTATAAACTTTTCACTGAACATCAAGTTCACCCTTTCTTACGACTAATGAACGAAAATGCATTGTATTCAATAAATACTAAATAAATAAACTTGCTTTACAATATCCTTATTTTCTAAGAGAGTGTCATTGACCTAACGTGAGCTGTGCCATTCTATGATTGAATTATAATAGTATAAAAAAGCTGAAAACCGTCCAAAACCAATGTTCTCCACGCAAAGTATAATTGACGAACGGTTCGCTCGGAATAA
The DNA here is from genome assembly GCA_018245675.1 of Agara michaeli. NCBI lineage: Eukaryota > Metazoa > Arthropoda > Insecta > Lepidoptera > Hesperiidae > Agara > Agara michaeli. Next base: position 7,773 of record DWDX01001957.1, on the reverse strand, counting down.
AAACGAATTGAGTGATAGCTCCCAGTGATAATATTTCAATTAAAAGGGCCGGCGGCAGCGTGACTAATGTGTCACTTGACCGCGATTGTCAATAGGTCGTCGACCTTCTCAATTGTAGGCACTGACGTTTTATTATCTTCACAAAACTATGCATTGTTTTTGGGCGGATCATGCACCCGCTGTAGCGTAACGGATCTAACTCCGCCTAATTTTATTACACCATCACGCCACGTCCCTAATACAGCAGGCAGAGAGCACAATATGTCAAGTATCTCTGTCCTTACGGAACCTGAACTGCTTCTTCGTGCATCACTCTCTTCATACGTGCTCGCGGGTATTGAGTTTTTTTAATTTTGAAGGGTTATATGTACCCATATATTGCCTCTTACGGCATATAAACTTTAAACATTAAAATGAAAATTATTATTTTATTAGCTAACTTAGTGTTGACATAAATTGTACACAATCTACACAAAACCTCTAGTAGGTTTATATCTAGTTATGTTTAGTTCCCGATATTGCGTATTAATATTTTAAAAAATCTTGTTTGTAGCAACATTACTATGTACGCTACGATGACCAATATATTTCTATTTAAAAGTTGGTAGTTGACAGCTGATTGGTTTTGTCGTGATCGACTGTTCGCTCAATGCTCATAGTCCAATGTTGCGATTCGCTGAGCATTCGTATAAGTTCGCCTGTGTTTGTCACTTTGAGTGCGTTTTAATTACTGTTGCAGATGCATTTACTATTTACGCGGCCTCAGGTTCGATGCAGTTGCAGACATAAAAATAGACTTATATATTTTGAGCGGCGTGTATGTCTGAAGTGAGTTATGGATTTGGAAGCAGGTGTGATCTGCAAGGATATTTGGCACCGGATATGGATATACTCGTATCTGTCTACCGCGTTAGGGACGTAGCGTGATGGTGTAATGATATTGATTGTGATAATGTTTGCAGTCCGAATCAATGTTATCTATAACCCTACGAAGCAGTATTAATATTTGACATACTCGGTGTAACGGTGAAGAAAAACATCGCGAGGAAATAGCTCTTTCTAATACAACAAACATAACCTAAGAGTGTTTAGAGCAGGGAGTGGATGATAAAGCTCTTTCTAGCCGAGCGTGAGAGATAAATTCGTGTTTTTTCTATTCCAGAAGCGGCGAAACAGTCGTCGCTTCGGCCGGCGGGGGCGGCGTGGTGCACGACATAGCTGTCACGCTGAGGCAGTGGTTGCAACAATGGAAGGCCTTATACACGGTTACTAGTACATTCGATTTTACGTGCCGCCACTGCACCGGTCTCTATCGATGATTGTTTATTGTACAATTTGTGTTTCGTTCTCGATGGTGTGTTATTTGTAAGGTTTAGCAGCGCGACTTTGATTCGCTGGGGCTAAGACAATTATACTAACAAATAGTAAATGCACCCATAGGAAAATATAACGAGTCGGCAGTTTTGGGACCAATTAATACTCATTAAGTAGTGGTGTCTCAGCCATCAAGTATATTCACAGAACGTATACATCCACTCCATATTATAACACCATTAGTCATTCGGTTCTATCATAATCAAAGTAATGCCTGTAACCCACTTAATGTGCGAGGGCACGTGTCCCTCCTGTACTTGCGGGAGGCCTGCAGGACACTCCACCACGCTGTAGGATATTTGTAAAAGGTTTTTAAGGCTTTCGGTGAGGTTTAACGATTGTCACCTAACGATCACAATACAGACTAACTGCGTAACGTGCCCTTCAAAGCATGGAATTGTAATATTATAATTAACGAATAATTATAAATCATATTTTGCTTTCAGACAAACGACGAAAGGTTCAAGTTCATGGAAGTGAGCATGCTGGCGCTGCTGGAGCTCCGGGGACAGGCCGCCTCGGACGCCCTGCCGCAGGACCAACTTAGGCGCGTCGCGAGGACTGCGCTCTTCACTATCGACAAGGGAAATCGGTGAATGTTCTGAACGCGATAAAATACTTGTTTAATCATCAGTGTCTGATGTTTCCACTCGCAAGATATTGAATATAAAAAAACGGAGACGCATTTAATATATGAGCAAATTAGCTCGTTACTCTTAGAGTTTTAAAGTGTTGGTATCTCTCTAATCCGGCTCGAAGGACCAGAAGTCTGAAGGCAATATAGGTCACAGTACGTCGATAAAGTATTTTCCCCATTTCTAGATACTCATGAATATACTTTTTACAGAATGCTAGGAATGGAGCTAGCAGTGAGGACCAGCAGCGGGCAGCTGGTAGACCCCCTAACCACCTCCGCATATAAGCTCAACGCGATGCACGAGGAGGCGAACGCCAGGATCGACAAAAATATGGTGAGTTATTGACGTATCTCTACATTGTCAATATAAAACAGATGAGATATTAATATTATATTAAATTGGCGCTACATTTTTCATTGGTCTCTTGGTGTATTGGTTAGAAACTCCCGAGTGTCAACCACGGAGATTGTAGGATCGATATCCACCCAGAACAAATATTTGTGCGATTAACACATTTGTTGACAAATCCCAAATATTATCATTATTATGATCCTCGATCGAATAGTGGAATGCTCAAGTCCCATCGCCTGAAGTTGTGTGTGTGTGCGTACAGGAGACGACGCCGGCGAGCGAGCGGCCGAGCTCCACGTGCGCGGCGGGCGCGTCGCGCACGTACACGGTGGTGGCGCGCGTGCACAACTTCGTGTGCCGCATGGCGGACGCGGCCGAACTGCTGCTGGCGCTGCACGACGCGCTCGGCAACAAGCTCACCGAAAGCGTGCTGCTACGCTGGCCGCCACACCACGCCGCCGCGCCGCCCGCCGCGCCCGTGCTCTTCACGGTGCCTTACTCGTTATCTAACTACTGCGATTGACCATTGTGCTTGCGCTTGCATATGTCGATGTGGAGATAAACTATATTAACATTATCGTGCGAAACATGTTTCTAAAATACAATGTGTGCGGTAGAGGGAATCCCTGGGATATTTTGTCACGTAAGGAAAAAGCGTTAGGTATGCCTCCGAGCTACTTTATCTTTCTCTTTCCATTATATTTCAAGTGTGTGTGTGTCTGTGTGATTGTGCCGAACTCGTGGACGTTATGATGTAATGTATTGGAGATTTTATAAGCCTTAGCTACTTTTATCGCAAGCGACCCATAAAAGTTTTCATTTTCCAGGACCTGGGGCCCGATATAAAGAAGGAGAAGATATTTCTCGTGTGCCATGTTGTCAGGATAGGTGCCATGGAAGCGCAGAACGTGGATCACAGGTACGATTTGATTTCATTACTTTGATACTTACAATTAATATGGACAAGAAGAAAGAAAGACGTAATGAAACTAACACCTGTTTGTTCATCGTACGAATTCTTAGTAGGGCTACTCGATATGTGTTAAGTATTGGTAACTAACAACATTCCTTTAGTGCGAAATGAGGAAATGTTCAATTCAATTTTAAAGCATAACAAGAAAGACATGGAATACAGTTTAGCAGTAAAATGTAATCTTAAAAATGTCGAATGGAGCTATAAACTTATTCATGCCTTGTACAGATTCAGATTGATTTGTATATATAATGTTAAAACGACAAACGAGTGCTAGACATCGTGCGGTGTGCGGCAGACGCAGCACGATCTCGGCGGCGAGCGTGGCGGGCGCGGGGAGCGCGGCGGGGGCGGCGGGCGCGCTGCGGCGGCCGCACGGCGTGGCGTGCGCTGACGTCACCAAGCACCTGGCCGCCGACCAGCCCGACAAGGACGTGCAGCTGCCCTTCTACGCGTAATTACACACACACACGAACACACATGAAACTTCAAATGCTATCGCTAAAAAAATAATTTTTAGTATACCTATGCATCATTTTACATTTAGCTAACAACCAGATTATTATTATGAATGAGCTACATAACTTTTGCTACACAGTACTTTATTCGACCGTATAGTTCACAATATAGTACCTATTACGTTCTATAGCTGTTTTATGAAATTCTAGATAATATTTCCTGCTTTTTTTACCATTCGTCATTTAATTTCAGATGCGAAAAAGAGTACATGGACACGTTACTTAAGAAAGTAATATCAAATAGAGATCTGAAAGATGCCAAGCACCCGCAGGGTCTGTGGGTGTCGCTGCAGCTCGTCGAAGGGGATTTGAAACAGGTTTGATTTCATTTTCATTAAACTAAATTATTGCAATGATATATCATACTGGCTTAGTTGTGGAGATCCTGACTGTAAAACCAGAGGTCATGGGATCGATTCCCACCTGGGCAAACATTTGTGTAATGAGCACATTTATTTATTCTGTCTGGATGTAATAAAAATATCTATATAAGTATTTTAAGTACGTATATATGTATGTTTATCAGCTGTCCGGTTACCAAAACATAAGTATTTAATTGCCTGATTTGGAATCAGATAGCGGGGGTGGAATTGTCCCCAGTCATTATAATTAATGACAGGCCCGAGTCACATTTTATTTTTATTCTAATTTGTCAGCATTCATTAACACACGCGCATCGTAAGTCAAAAGCTGTGATAAGTGGCCATCGCATCCACTGAACTTCTATACGACGATGTGGTATTGTATGGTGCGCGTGCGCAGGTGCAGGAGGAGGGCGGCACGGCGGGCGTGGCGCGGCGCATGGGCTTCCCCGAGGTGGTGCTGCCGGGCGACGCGCGCAACGACCTCTACGTGACCCTCGCCGGCGCCAGCTACTCGCGCGGCGGCGGCAAGTCCTCCGAGCGGAACGTCGAGCTGCTCGCGCGCGTGCTCGACTCGCGCGGTCGTCAGATCCCGGTACTGGCACGCACAATAAACATTATTTTAGAACGTCTTTAAACTTAGTCAACCAATAATATCTGTAGATGCTTACTGGTACCGATTAAGGTGAAATCTAGGCCCAATGTGAATACAGTACGATTACTATTTATTGCACATAACATATACAAAGCTATGAATAAGAGGACAAATACAGAAAGTCAGTCTTATGATTAAAAGAGTGATCACTTTAAAACAACCTAATTGTATGGAGCATGAATAATGGTTGCAGGGAGTAATATCCGTTGGTGCTGGAGTTCCTCGGGTGGACGAATACACCTCGTTGGTGTACTACCACGACGATAGACCGAGGTGGCAGGAGACATTCAAGGTACGAACCCAAATGACTATGTAATATTATATGCATGCATATAATAATTCTCACTTTGCAAGGAGATCCACGTCCAGTAATTGAATGATTAAAAAATTTATGATGACTTTAAGGAACAGACTAAATACAAGTTGGTTTTAAATAATATGTTGTACTGAATTGTTGATTTGTTATTGACCTATGAACAAGCAAGTAACAAAATTTAATTTCAATACTCAATATATAATTTACTAAAAGCCATATTGTTTTCGACCTGCAGGTGTGTTTAAACATCGAGGCGTTTAAGGAGGCCCACCTCGTGTTCCTGTCTCGTCACCGCAGCTCCAACGAGGCCAAGGACAGAGCCGAGAAGTACTTCGCTCTGAGCTACCTCAGGCTGATGCAGCGCGAAGGAACCACCACTCCCGATACTACACACAACTTGTGTGTTTATAAGGTACTACGTTTATTATATTAGTTATGCTACTTGAAAGTACCTTACTTAGAAAAAAAGATAACATAAATGAGGTAAGTAGCACCTCGGGTCGCTAACAGTCAACTGACTGCGAGACGAACATTTTATATTTAAAGAGCACATTTTACACATACAACGCACCATAAGAGAGAATACTGTAAAAGAGAATGGACATATTCTGCTGAATGAATATTGAATGCAAAATGAATATTTTACAAAGCTCTTTAGTTTTGATGCAGCGGTTTCCTGGATCACATATGAAAATCTAAATATGTATCTGTTCCAGATCGAACACAAGCGCAGTAACTCTAACAGCAGCGCGGAGGTGGAGGCGGAGGGCGGCGCGGCGTGCCTGGCGCTGCCCTCGCGCCGCGACGAGCTGCCGGCCGGCGCCGACCGCGGCCTCACGCGCGGCCCGCTCACGCTCGTGCACCGCGACTGCCTCACCGTCGTCACCAAGCTCTGCTCCACCAAGCTCACGCAGAAGGGTGAATGATGCACGCACACACACACACACACACCGATCCGTGCTAGCATGTGCTCATAAGGATCGGTTGGCTTTTAAGCCGGAGCCTGCTTGCGATTGTGGTTAAGTACAATATAATAACGTATGTACATGGCCAAATACAAAAGATACTCAAATTAAACAATAAAAATGGTATTTAAATCGATCTAAAATATGTATTGATTGAAATGATGTTTTAATGCTTACAGAGGAGATTCTAGGCGTGCTGAAATGGAATACTCACCACGCGGAAGGAACGCTTCGGGCTGCCTTAGTGAAGCTGCTGAGAGTGCCCAGCGAGGAGCTAGTCAAATTTCTGCAAGACATACTCGATGCACTGTTTAGGATATTAACTCAGGTATGTAGCGGTTGGATGGATGGAACCGGATACGGGTCTTTTCTCATGATGAGGTGGTTTTTGGGTCTTATTCTACTACGTTGGCTAAATGCGAATTGGCAGACTTCATGCACCTCAGAAAGATTAATATTTTTTTTATAACATACTCTAGGTGTGCAGGTTTCCTCACGATCTTTTCCTTCACCGTTCTAGCAAAGTCATATATCAATTTTCAAGTTAAAAAACGCATGTAACAAGTTAGAGGTGCATGCCAGGATTTGAACCCAGACCGGACCTGGACTGGGAGACTGAATATGAAATCACTAAGCTATCACTGTTCACACCGGTGCGTTCCGTCCCTTCCTTCCCAACTTCCTTCATCCCTCGGTCCTCCATCAGGTCAGAGCACCGCCTCCCGCTGTTTCTCTCAAGACACCGCGGTATCTTTTGAAGAATTCCACACCGTAAACAAGAGAAAAAAAGGCTTTCTCTATTATAGGTGGAAGAGGATGAAGAAGAGTACACGGAGCAGAGCTATGCAGTGCTGGTGCTGGACTGCCTGTTGCGCGTGATCTCGCTGGTGGGCGACCACAAGTACCAGCACTTCCAGCCGGTGCTGCTGGTCTACATCGAGAGCAGTTTTTGCGACACACTGGCTTATGAGTGACTAACTTTACTTTTTTAATCGCGTTAGACTTTTCTACTCGTCTCCTATTATTGTTATAATTAATTATGTCATTAAGCCAATTCCCTAAAGGTGTGGGTAGATAACACCGAGAGGCAAATATCTCTATGTGTTCAGACCAGATGTCCTTCTTCTACATTGATCAAATTGAAGAGGTCCTGAAAATAGGGCAGGTGCAGAGTATCTACGAGTAAAGGCATCAATGACATCAGAACAGGTCTGACAATTTTTGCAGGATTATTTAACAGAACAAATAGCCGAAATATTCATCTGTTTATTCGTTTTCAGCATTGATCAGTATTGAATCAGCATTGATCAGTATTGAATCAGCATTGATCAGTATTGAATCAGCATTGATCAGTATTGAATTCATTTTCTGCCTGTCAAATGATATGTTATGCAAGCGATATCGGTACGCAGGAAGCTGATATCGATCATGGTGTGGGCGATCCGCTCGGCGGAGGGCGGCGAGGGCGCGCTCAAGCGGCTGCTGCAGTGCATGAAGTGTCTGGAGAGCCTCGCGCGCCTGCTGGTGCGCTCGCGGCAGCTGCGCGTGGCGCTCGGAGACCGCGCCACCGTGGCCTCCGACGGCGGCCACGCCGCGCCGCAGCCCTACTGCTACCAGCTCG
>DWDX01001956.1:0-16579 GCA_018245675.1 Agara michaeli | reverse complement strand
CTTGACAACGAGCCTCTCGAATAAAGGAGCAGTAATGGAAGTTATTCTGTGTTTGCTTTAATATCTTTCACATAGTCTGCCCCGCGAGCCAAGTGCCGATTGGTGAACTTCACGCACCTCAGAAACATATATTTTACAACATTTTCTAAAATATGCAGATTTCCTCATGATGTATTCCTTAATGGTTATAGCTAGTGATATTTAAATTTCAAGTTGTAAACGAACGTAACAACAAGTCAGAGGTGCGTCTCAGTATTTATACCCAGACCCCCCGAAGTGAGAGACTGAGTAACAAGTGGCATGCATTTAAACACAAATTCAACAAACAAGCAACGCAACTTGCAACGTTCGTACATGCGACAGTCTGTGGCTAATTTTCACAAGCTTCGTAAGACGCGGTAAACGACCTCGTGAGTCAGAGCGATTGCTAAAACAATGTAACAATGTCCGTCCAAAAACTGACAGAAAACTGTGCAGTATGCTCAAATATACTCCAATAATGTTTCGATAATGACAAGTGCTCCGATGGTACATCGTCTAAATTTCGTGACTTTAACATTGTAAATGTAAGCCCATGTAGCTCGTAAAACAGAACAATGTGCCTCGGCCTTTGTAATATTACTCGACACACTCGAAGAGTAATAGATAGGTAGTTATGAGGCGAAACAAACTCCTACACGCACAATGAGCGTAATGAATGACTCCGATACATTCCTATACGAACGTGACGCGGTCCGATCGCACGCACGAGGTCACAGTCGGGAGCTAAAAATTTTCCAATAAATACATCATCCGTACCGAGCAATAATACAGATAACACGGGGGTCGGGTCAGCTGGCTCCGCTGACATACCTAATCAGTGGATATAGAAGATAGCTACCCACGTTTCTTGGTTTGTGTCACTCGGGGCACGAGTAGGGTGCCGGTGTGAGCGAGTTACGATTTTCAGTATCTTCATCATAACCATTTTCCTTTCACTTCGCTCTATCTCGAACGCGTTCCTCTGAAAGATCGCGGCGTTCCATGTCTTCCTATACGACACTTATCGAACGAAGTCTCTGTCTAACTCTTCGTCGTTTACCGAACCAAGTTACAATATACAATATGCAGACGGAAATTATAATTGTTCACTAAGTATGCGTTCTTTATGCAAAAAAAGCGATTACATTTGAAAGTAGGTAGAGCTATTACTGAATGTAAACATAAGACACATTTATGCTTTTAGAATATACGCAAACAAATTGTCGACGCATTCGTTAATAGAATTCTATAAAACTTGAAAAACTAGTCCAAATTCTGATACATAACAGCTCCCAGCCATTGTGAAATCGTTAGGTGATTGATTAAAATTTTTACATTCGTTAAATGTGTAATAGTTTCTGTGCAATGGAAGGATTTAAATAAGGAACAAATGGAGCGCTGCCCGCTCCCGCTGCCGCCTGTCACTTCGTTAACCCTTACGCACACATGCACAGTGGCTGCGACGGGCGATATTTTCACAGCGGAACGGTTCCCGGCGAAATTGGTTTTCTTCGTAAACTCTTTGAGAATTTTACGATGTTTTAAAGCGTCGGAGGGATTTCTATCCGTTATATTTTCTTTTATTTTATTTCGCTCGTGTTTGTTCCCGCTCTTGTTCTGGCGGCTTTATGAACCGTGTACACGATGCGAAAAAGGAAACAAAGAATTCTCCGGTTGCACGCTCGCCGGCGAGGTGTTTACTGTTATCTAGAGAGGAATAAATATCGTCCTTTCTGAATCTCTCATTGTTTTATTCAAAACTCTCTATCGCCGTCACTCGTAATGCACAAGTTTCCAAAAATTAATAACACCTTCACACGCGGCCATCTGATCCCAAACTAGGCCGAGTCTATATTATGGTGACAAAAGTAATTAACCCGTGCATAACATACTAAATGTGTTCGCCACACCAACGTTTGTCCTGGATGGGAATCGAACCCATGACTTCCGGTTTAACAAGTTAGGGTCTCTACAAGACTAGTCTTTACAAAAGGCCACAGGCTAGTCTTTACAAAAAAAGTATTACTTTTTTGTATTACAAATATGAAAAAGTATTACTTTTTTGTATTACAAATATATATATAGGTATGTGTATACAATATCTTAGTAAGTTACATGCCAAACCGTTTCCTTGCCAAATGTACAATACAAACCAAATCTGGTTATTGGGTATCTTGTTTAGCTACAAAATTATGTTCGGTATACGGAGTATCAATTCGCTTGAGACTATACATTTATTCTTAGAAAAGGAAACCAAATACGTACATTTGAATGTCGGCTATTTATAAAGCTGATAAAAGCTGTCATTTGAGAGATTGATAAATTCAGCAGAAATAAATAAATTTGGCAGAAAGAGACAGATTTAAACTTGGAGAGGTAGAGAGCAAAATAAAAATAATATAAATGGTGAGAACTATGGCATAGTCAGACGTGCTATCTTTCGTGGTAAACCTTCATATAACACTCATAAATACCTACCGACCAATTACCTAATCAGATTCAGTAAAATAAGAACAAGAAAAAAAAATGACAAAAGGTCACAACGAACCGCGTCTCAGCCATTTAGCGAAAGATAAAAAAACGCAGAGGGCCTCTCGCAGGCTGTCGGCATTTGGCAAGGCGGCCTTGTTAGCGGAGTGATGAAAAATCAATAGATACTTTTTAAAAAAAGCGGCGATTTCATACTGGCGCGGCCGGCCGCCGGAACGAGGAACAAAAGGTGCCGTGTTTTCTGCGGCGCTAAACGTGCGTGAGTAGTTAATGTCTACATTATTGCAGATCGCAAATCGCACCGAAAATACAGCCGGCAGCTGTTCGCTCGCGTATCGATCCGGCCGTCGGTCGTCTGTCAAATAGATCTGCTCGTACCGGCCGTGCACCGACTGAAACTTGAATTAATGTATTTCGTTACAAAACATTGTAGTTGAAACAAGTACAAGGCGTGAATATGTTGACAAGTCGAGTTGCCGGTGAACGACTTCATGCCGCTGCCACTACTATGTAGTTCAAAACGTCGGCACTGCGAACACAGTATCGTGTACTGATGCACTCATTTCCATATAAGCAACTTCAATAACGACAAATTAAACTCATTTTCATATTCCTCGGAGCGAATGCGCAAGAAGTGTGCTCGCTATCGTTGAAAACACGTGCGATTTAATTCAATCAAACGGATTGAAATAACTTAGACGCCGAGCAGCTGAGAGCCCTCAAACGCTTTCGACTCGTTTCACGTTAATCGTCACGGTTTCCATTCCACCCGGGCGCACTTGTTCTTTCGCTTGTACGGAGTTACTCGTTAAAACGTCCGAGCGAAGCTACTTCGTATTGGACGTTAATTGCTTTAAACGACGTACATTATTTACTATTCCTTTCATTCGATTGTGCACGGCTCAAGTTTCAGATCATAATAAAATTGTAGGTGACAATATCCTTACGGTCGGGTCCTCTAATTCGCGGTTACGGAAAAATTCGATTTCGTACTTTGGCATCGGGCTCCCGTAAAGGTGCATCTGTTAAAATATCGCGACGATTTTATACGCTGACCCAAATATCGCTCGCTAGAGCACGCAGGCCCGACGGTCCGATCTGATTGCTTATTGATTTATTTTAGACATTGTTCCGGTCGGCCCGCGCCGAGCCCGGACCGGCTATTGATATTGTAAGGTCGCCACTCATTTATCAACCCGGCACCCGACCGGCGTCGCCGCGCTTCGTGCGTTTCTTACATGGATGCCATACATATGCACTCACTTATCAACACTTCGCTCTCACTGGATCGCCTCGGCTTGCCCACGCCGCCTTCTGTCAGCGAAGGGTCCGCCCAAAGTATAGGCGACGCTGGATGAGTGAGTGAGGACCTTTATGTTCCGTTTTTGTACCTGAACGAAGGATGGACAGTAGGCGGATATTAAAATCCGAAATGGTTTTGAATAATTTATTTTTATGAACAAAAGCTTTTGTTTTGCGATTAATTTCCTTTCTTTTTTTTCAAAACAATTGCTAGTTAACAGTCGCACGGCCGACTCGTTTCACTCCGAAACACTTTAGCACCTTTTTCGGTTTAATTCTAATCCAATACGTCAATGTGCATGTGTATATTTCAAATGAAATTCTTAAATAATTATCAGTGTTTTTTTTAAATGGCAATATTTTATTGTGTCATCGTCTAGAAATAAATTTTTAATATTACTTCAGAACGAGTTTAACTGCGATGCCGTTGAACTTTGTAAGTGGCTAAGAAAAGCGACATCTGCGGTACTTAAAAACTCTACAAACGAGAAAACGTCTACAAACGGCCAACGTTTAATCGCACCGAAACACTCGAAGGGTGGAAATGAGTTTCTCGACGAATGAATCGAGTGCCGTTCGCAATTTACAGTATTGAATTAGCGCCGACCGCGATGTCCCGGCCGCTAGTCATCGTGACCCGCAGGGCGAGTGCGACACGCCAATGTGTCATGTAAACTCGTCAATCTCACGGTCGAAACGGTTACGCGCGGCGCACCGGAGCGAGGTTCGCGACGTGCGTTGCCACCTCGTTAGCGGCGCTTGACGGTCGTCGAATGCGAAAATTACGACGACCGCTCTAATGAAGCGCGAATAATGTGGTTTCTGTCGGTCGCCCTGGTACACGGGCAAATGTCGCACGATCGGCCACGAGCGAACACATTGTGACATCACTCGCGGTCGCCCGCTAATGCTGCCTTCGCTGTTTGCACGGAGGCGTGTCCCGGATGTGCCGATGTTACTTACGACTTTCACGTCTTTTGAAATTCAACCTTTTTTATTGTATAATAGTCTTTCGTTTCACTGCAAACTCACCAAATATTGAGTCCTATCACAACACTGCCTATCGGAATATAGCCCGGCGGAGAGTTCCATTCCTTGGCTGCCTTTACGCGTCCGCTACGCCGGACCTAAGTAAAGGGTTGGACGATTGACTGTTGTTCTTTTTTTTTACATTTTAAATTAGCGTATTTTATTTACATAAAAATTATATTGAGTAAATGTGAAAAGAAACCGTTACTTTCACGTTAATAACATTAACATGTATAGACTTCCCTATATTTTTTCGAAATGGACAAATTCAAGGACTCGGTTACCTTGTTTATAATAAAAAAAGAGCACGTATTCTTATTATTGTCATTAGCTTAAAGGTAATATTGTCGCCTGGTAACATAGCAGCGCCGCCTACGCTCGTCGTGACGGGCGATTTATTAACCGGCGGCACGGCGGTCACGTGCTCCGTGACATTTAGCATTATAACGTCTTGAAGTTGAAGAGTTTGGGTAAATTAATTACTCAAAGAGAATCGCTGCCATTAATTGAGATTGGGGGTAAGCTTTGCCTACATTTTCCCATTCCCTTATCACATTGTATCTTTCATTACCTAATTCATTAAGTTAATCTATATCTATACTAATTTCTATACTAATATTATAAAGAGGAAGGATTTGTGTGTGTGTGTATGTAACGAATAGGCTCAAAAACGACTGGACCGATTTCAAAAATCCTTTCACCATTCGAATGCTACAATATCACTGATCAATATAGGCTATATTAATTACTAGCTTGTGCCCGCGACAACGTCCGCGTGGAGCAATTTGTATCTGTATTATTTGCAATAAAATTATTTTAGGCAATTACAATGCTGCCCAAAGTCACTATTCCACGCGGACGAAGTCGCTGACAAAAGCTAGTCTCTCATATAACAACCACCAAGCTGGCTACGACGACTTTTTTACATCCCATAGCTAGGCCTCCCTCCTAGCCGAGAGAGATAAATTAGTTTCCAATCGGAATCAACAGCTGTCAATTTTCAGTCGTTAAACTTCCAGAAAGTACAATATATAATACAGTCCTTTTAATCTAACTCGTATATAAAACAGGAAGGTGAGTGATTGACTAACACAGAGATCAACATACAGGCGAATCCGTTGAAGCTAGGGTCCTGAAATTTTGGACATAGGTTCTTTATATAGTGAGCACTAAAAAGTGACTAAAATAGGGGTAGAAATATTAGTCCCCGGGAGTTTTAGATTCGCTGTCTTGATTCATGACAAACATTAAGGCCTATCTTGGTTTTTGTAAATTAGATTTGCGCGAGCAAAGCCGCGGGACAAAAGCCCTATTGCAATATAGACCTTTTATCAGTTGCTCGGTGGAAGGTGACGAGTCATTTTCCTATGTTGCCAGTGTGCGGTGTGATGTGTGTAAATGAATAAATATAAATGATAAGGCCGTCTCGAGGCCAGAGGTCGCCCGCCCCCTTCTCACGTTTATCTACTAATGACCAGAATTTATGGAGCTGCGAGATGCAACGCTAGCGGGGCGCGCGCATCTGCATGATACATCCGATCCGATACATAAATTATATTCTACTGAACATATACGTATGCGTGCCGCTAATATTGGCTCAGATAAAATTAACCTACATAATAAATTAAATTTTACACCGTTTTATTTTGTTTTGCGAATCTATTTATTAAGGTACCTATGTATTAACGTCGCTTTTCACAATACCCACTGAGCCTCAGGGCGGTAAACATTTACGACAGCGAAAATTTTTTAACAAAACAATAATACTAATAACGTGATAAGCTTTTTGGTTAGAGACTCTGACTGCTATACCGGAGGACGTGAGTTCGATGCCCACATTTTTCTGATGAATGTACGTTTGTTCCGTGTCAAGGTGTGATAAGAATATGTAAGTTTTATTTATTATTACGTTACTTATGTACGTACAGCACAAACAATATTCAGAGATAGTGATAAGAAATTTAATACTAAAAGTCAGGAAAATTTATCATTAGAAGCGGCATCCCTAGGTGGGACGTTATCGGAGCCAACCCTAACTAGTCATGTGGGCGTGTCGTCGTCACGTGGTCGGCCGGCCGCGTGCAGTCACAGTGGGTAAGGTCGCGGTGAGGTTAGTACGCCACGACTCTATTAGCTCGACCGCTCTGGGCTTTTCTTAGAGCGTCGCCTCTACGGGATCGGCTACGGGCACCTACGCCAGTGTGCTCCTGTAGAGTCAGCGACACACCTCAAGTATTAATAATAATAATAATAACTGGGACAATTACACACACACACACACACACACACACACACACACACACACACACGACTACCCGATTCCAAATGAAGCAACGAAATAAATTCCTGTGTTATGGTAACCTTACAACTAATAAACTTACATATTCTATGTAATACTTATATACATATTTCCATTACATTACGAAACAAACAAACGTGATGATCGTACAAATGTTTGTGCTGGACGGGAAACGAACCCACGACCTCCGTGGCAGAAATCAGCTTCTCCAACCACTACACCAAGAGGTCAGTCGATGTACGTATAAGCGGGAATAACAAAACGATACAATAGTCGACAACTGCAGCCGCGTTTAGAGCTTCCATTGTGTTAAGTGCACGATCAGTCGACTCCGAGTGCATATTTATAACAACAACGTACACTGATCGATTCAAATTGAAGGTGAATGGCGAGGCGTTAGGGAATTAGGACGGACTAATGCGGCGACCACGCAGCGAGCTTCACGAGCCGATAATGGTGGTAATGATACCTCATTGGAATTCAAATAACGAGCCGGAGTACCACCGCTATTTATATTATTTATTTATGTATTTTGGTGAGTAATAACTTTAATAATAATGATAATAACTGGGGATGAAAGACAGAGAGAGAGAGAGAGAAAGAGAGAGTCGTTTAGAGAGGTATAACGCTTTTTCCTTACGTGACGATTTCTACCATTCGAATCGTAACAGCAAGGCGCGTTAAGGTGCTTCGTTTCTGCCATTTACTTATTTATTTATGATGAACAATGACATAGAGCGGAAGGGGTTTCATTACAATTTTGCAAAAAAAAATAATAGAAAAAACAAAATTATCCTCGCAGTAAAAAGCTCTCGCACAATTAATTGTTTAGTAATAAACGTGTTTCTTTGTCCTCACTGTCTGAACGTAAATGACATTAAAAATGATCTACAAATAAAACTAACAAAAACCGTAGCAAAAAACATACCAAAAGGGTGCTAATTTTAGACGAATCATGCATACAACGTTTCATTATTAATGATATTAAAAATACACATTTCGTAAATAAATTCATTCGGTGTGTTATCTTTTATTGGCATACCGTTCCGATGCTAATTAGCGACGAAATAAAAAATTAAATATTCGATAAATTATTACCGAGACATCAGAGGATCCGTATTGTAATTCTAAGAAACGCGAAGCCGTATATCTACCAATTGAAATAAAACACATTAACATATTCATAAAATATCTTACAAACGCGGTACGAAATATACAAGAAATCAAAAACAGACACTGTCAAAATATTATTCGCATTCAAACGAGACATTAATTATTAAATTAAACTAAAGTTACTTGGCAACAATGGTGGATCGTGGTCTTTCTAAAAGTGGACGATAACGCGCCTTTGTGGGCGCTGCAGGCTTTCAAGGGGGTAGTAAACGGTCCAGCTAGAGGAAATGGGAGGGGGGCAGAGAAGTGATTTAGAATGGGGAGAGACATATGGCACAGTAAGTATATTTTAAATAAAATAACTTAAGGGATCGGTAGAAAATAATTGACTCTCAATGTGGACAGTAGATCAGACAAGTTTAAGAACGTATGATCTATATCCTCGTGAAGTAAAAAGTAACTTTAACTTAATTTGACAACACAGGTTTAGGCAGAATAACGCCAGATACAATTAAATATCAGAAGACATTAATAGTGAAGCATAAGATAATTGTTTTGGAAACATAAGACACGCGTGCGCGTGGCCCCCGGCCCGCGCGACGGCTGGCGGCCGGCGGGTGCGCTCCGACCGGTTCCCATCCAACGACAGCTCGTCAACTTAACGCCACAATGATTATATTGCAAATTAAAATGTCATCAACTTTTGAAATCGCTTAATGGCATTTTTATTGACATTACTGCTTTAGATGATTAAAAAATAATAAAGAAGATTTCCTCAAAACGCTCGATATAATAGAGTTAAGATAATTTAACTACACCGAGAATTTGAGTCGAATCGCCTCTTGGGCTAGTGGTCAGAGACCCTGACTGCTGAAGTGGAGTTCACGTATGGTGAACATTCCTTACAGAAAGTGAAAAGGTGAGCAGTCGTTCCTGGTCGGGAATCGAACTCGCAACTCGTGACTCAGCAATTACATTCGCTAACCATTGGACCAAAGAGACCATCGAATCGGTCAGTCAAATAACCTGTGAATAGCGAAATACAAAAACATATACATAAAAAAGTCAAAACGGGCGACATCCCCATTTCCGTGCCCCACCATTTTATTGATGAACAGTCAGATGTACATAAATATGTCAAACCCGAGCGCACATACGATGCATTAGCATATCGACATGTCACATAAACATATGGCACGATAATTGTTTTACGATCAGCGGCTAACGAATACAAAACACGAAACGGAATTAGCATGATGGGGTTCTTGCGACGTAGCGGTCGGAGCGATGGCCGGAATCAATCCTAAACGTATACCAGTAACGTAACAATGGTCCGTTGCGTTGGATCAGATACGGTCGATCATCTGTAGCTTCGTAGTTTTTGAACTTATTTAAATATTAATAACAAGAATGATATTTATAATATCTAGAGAGAACCTCACAACGGCCATGTCTTCTCAATCTAAGTAAAGTCCGTGCAATGAGGGGGGAGGGCGGAGGAGGCGCACACAACTTTACAACTTTACAATGTTGGATGCCTTTTATATCCAGAACTAAAATACCACTCGCTAGAACGAGAACATCGCGAGGTAACTTTTACACCTTAAAGTTGTCCAAAATGTTTCTCTGAGGTGTGCGAGGTCTGCCGGTTCGCACTCGACCAGCGTGGTAGACTATGACGTCAAACGTACTGGTTATGAGAAAAGGCCCCATGTTCAACAGTAGGACAATAAAACGAATGAAATATAAATACATAACTCCGATGAACAAACACCAACAGACTGCCGCTGTTCGATACTCGTTATTTAATTGGATTCGACTCCGCGCGATGCACGAATACAATTCGATAGCCTCATCTCAACGTTCGAATTAAAAGCAATAAAGATAAAAGAAAATATAGCTAAAGATAACACAAGATGAAGTGCTGGGCGTGATGGCCGCGTAATAATATATCCGTCGGTAATAAATTCCACGTCACACAAGTCCATAAACGGTAAAAGTTCTAAGACAACATGATATATGACTCAGAGTGTACAATTACTCACTTTATATACAATTCGGTAATGGATGCTGGCCGGGACGGGCGAGAAGCGCTCTGTGGCCCCAAGCGGTTGTATATCTATAACTATCGCAAACGATCTGCGAAGTTAAACGTCATCCAGCGCGGTCAGCACTTGGATGAATGACCGCTGGAAGTCAGTTATGACGAGGGTTTCTGTGTTTTGGAGGGTTATTAAACAGTCCGGCCGTTTATCACTGTGGAGCGGCGTGGTTGTGTATAATCCAGGAATCAGCTAAAGCAGCTAAAGCAAAGATAGAGCCGTGCCCAGCGTTGGGACGCAACGAAACTTGCAGCCAAGCGACAGTATCGCAAATGACGCGTCCATATAAACGGAGCGTACCATTTAAGCCGCCCGTTATAAATGTACCTCTAATCCGCGACCGTCTCGAAGCGTAAGCTGCATGAATGAACTTTTGAAAACCGGTTACAGAGATTAGGAGGCGGCCACGAAGTACGCACATCGTTCGTTGCCACACACGAACGGATCAATATTGTAATCTTTATCATAAATCACATCGATACATATGAGTATGTAGGTACTCATAGCCTTGTGTCTATTTAGAGGTGTTTCATTTTTATTTCCTTACAGTTTACATAAACACAAGATACTTGAATGCGTACTAAGATAACAAGAAATAACTGCACGAAGGTAGATTTCCCTAAAAAAAAACATTAAAAAGAAACTTTTACCTTAATGGACTTGTTTATTTCTTTGTAAAGTAAATACAATAATAAGTTTAATTGTAAGTAGAAGATATCTTATAGTCTTAAGCGAACAAATTAAGGTTTTATACACGACGGAAATAAATAATATAATTAAATATAATGAAAAAAGGAATTCGTCATCGAAATACACTGGTATTTCCATATAGACGAGTTGAGATTTCGCGGGGCGTGGTGAAACAAAGCAATATCATGGTTTTAAAGGTCACGCAATCAGCGGATGAAGAATATTTTTATGTAAGTACATGAACAATATCGAACTCAACAGAGATGGACATGAATGCTAAAAAACAAAAGGTACACATTCACTTTAGTCCGTAATCTGTTTCGAAAATTTTTAGAGTTTAGTAGCGCTTAAATAGTAAAGAAAGCAGCGTTAAGCGCTTATCTACGCTAGATATAGCGGCTGCTGCAGCAGCGAGCCGCCAGCGGCGCACGGCAATCCGTCACTGTCGCCGCTTGATATATAGGATTCATTGCTACTACTGTAGCCAGCGACGTACATCAATATGATGTATTACGTCGCGAACGTCGCATTACCGCTCCACGCATCCGATCGTTCTATAAGCTCGTTGGAAATGGAAATTATTTTTTTGTTATTATAAAATTATGTTATGCTCGTTACGTAGACTGAAAAATAAAGTTCTTTAAATGTAAATCAATTTTACTGGGAATATCGGGATAGAACATATATCCTATGTTCATTCCCAGGTTTCAAAAGATACCGATACACCAACTATCCGATTCCAAATTACATAACATACATGCTTTACCTAATACTTACATACATATACACAAACGTGCATTATTTTTATCATACAAATTACATAGACGTTTATAATACCCACAAACAAAACAAACAAATGTGCTTATCACACAAATGTTTGCCATGAGTGGGAATCGACCCCACGGCCTCCGGTTTTGCAGTTACTCGGCCATGAGGCAAGTCAATATCATATAAATATATGACCCGCCGGGACAATGGCCCGACATTCCTACGGAGGCGGTGTCCGTCAGCGGCTACCTTCCGTGTATCCTCCACATCACACCGCCACGTCCGCCCCCACTGCGCACCATTCATACCTATTATCATCACCGCAACGACGTCTGTGTTCTTAACATTAACACCAGAAGCAATAAAATGCATGTCCTATTTGTTGCAAATTAATATAATTATACAGTATGTACTGAAAGCATTTATTTTTTTCAACCCATTTAATGTTCTCATTCTTTATTCCTCGTCCTTAAATCTTTATCTTCTTTTATTCAATTCTTTAATTGCAAGTAAGAAAGAAACCCTTATCATTTAGTTCTTCTACGTAAGTATGTTGTGTTTTCATAAGTTTTAGTATCAAGCTGTCATTCTTTTATTTAATAATTACTTTATTTTAATAGATAATTTATTTTTATTTAACAGTTGGGCCGGCGTGTCCATTTCGAAACGCCAGCCCAACTTATAACGCTCAAAACTTAGTCAATAAGATAGATAGATTCTATCTTAGCAAAGAAAATGGAGATCAGTCTTAAACCAACCTGCATTGCGATCCATGAGGACCAAGTTGGCACGCATCCTAATCTACTATGTTTGCCACATTCTTTAAAACGAAATCCATCTATGTAAGCATTGCTGGAGCAGCTTTTGCAACCGTTACGACAGTAACCGCAACTGCGGCAATGTTATCTTCTAAATGGCAAAATCGTATCATCTCGTGCAACAATATATCAAATGTCATGTGATATATGAGAGCCATATATACGTATGTGGCTGGATCTCCGCCATTCCTCCCCGTCACTCGGTTGATGTATCGACTTCATTGGAACCGCGAGTGCATTATGCAACGACAGCCTGCAGCTGCTAACGTCGATAATGAACATCGGGCACTTTTTGAATTCTGAAAAATCGATCATTTTCATTTCTTTCGTTATTTTTTCTTAAAGTGTACATAACAGTGACGTGGAAAAAATCTGCAGATCCATAAAATACTTGCAAAAGACTGATATTTTTGAGATTTTTTGTCCAACAAATTCGTGAAGATAGAGAAAAGTTTTTACCGCGCGCAAATCTCTTACACTCAATACGAGAAAAGCTACAAGTAACAACTAGTAATATAAATGTTGCCAACTTAATGTCGCCAGAATTATCAGCATAATTTTTTCAGCAACACGCAACACCGTCACACGAAGTGTCATCCGTCAGTGTCAGCGGTTGATGTATCGGAGTCGTTCTCGCTGCTAGTGCTTTCGGCCCTACTACCTCCTGCCCGTACCTAGAGAAATCTCTATTAGACCTTGATAGCACTTGCACACTTAGTGATGTTATGACGCATTAATATTTTCTGAGATGTGTGACGACTACCAATGCGCACTTGAGCAGCGTGGTAGACTATGGCCTAAATCCAACTCACTATTGAAGGAGACCCGGTCCAGCAGTGGACCAATAAAAAGGGTAGAAACAACAAGCAGCAGAAGTCAGTCTCTACATACTACTAAAAGTTACTAGTTACTAAAAGATGGTCACGTCGCGTGTACCACAGTAAGAGTACAATCTCATCCATTAAAGGCACTAGCATTATTTTAAAGCATAATAAAAAGAAAAAAGTAAGCCATAATTCATCACCGATATTATATTACGTACGCGAATTCATCGGCAATTGCTAGCGTTTTAGGAAAAACATTTTTAAGGGCACCGGTATTGTTAAAGTAACCCTTTGCAAAGATCCAAATTGGATCAGGTAGCATCGTCCGAGGGTCAAATTCAATAACAGAATACCCTCATAACAAGGGCCCAGGTGCCCGGCGCACCGTACCTACACTACCCACACAGGTGTGTGAAGCGTAATTAATCCCTTTCTATGAACACGTGGCGCTATTAAATGCAATTTAGGGTTGCCAGTTCTTTGAAACACAATTCTCCCCTGCTTTTGTTAATATCTCGAACTTAGAAGGGTTGCCAGCCGTTGGACTGACCGTTCTCTGCTACTTGTGTTAATACAGAATTTAAAAGCGGTACGATACATTTGTAAGGCATTTCATGATTTTGTTCAATGATGTTATACAGGGCGATTTGGAAATATTGACCGAGTATTTTTTCTTTATTTATTGGGCATTTAAAACACGCGTAGTGTTAGAAGTGCTTTTATATGTAGGTACATAACCACTGAGGTGATGACCTACTGCAGGGGAACACGTAGGTACTTGATACACAGTCCTATGTATAAGTAAGGTCAGGAGATGGTAAATAAGAGTCATAAATGGACAAATATTTAAGTAGATAAAGAAATTTATTTTGTAATGATTTTTTTATAGATCAATGAAGCGCTCGTAGGCTTAACGGGGCTGTAAAGTTAAGATGGGTCGGACGCAGTCGGCTCAAAATTTCACGAGCGTTTCGAGACCCTGACTGCAAAACTGGAGGTCGTGGGTTCAGTTCCCACCCAGGACGAACATTTGTGAAATGAGCAGATTTGTTTGTTCTGTGTCCGGGTGTAATAAAAATATATATAAGTATTATATCGTATGTAAAATCAATTGTCTGGTTACCATACACAGGCATTCAATTGCCTAATTTGCAATCAGATAGCCGCGTGTGAAATTGTCCCCGGTTATTATTATCATTATTACTAAGATGGCCATCTTGGTTAAGGTTGCGTTACGTAAAAGTCGAAAAACTTCAGCGGAAGCCTTTCAGTGGTCTAAAACGAACGGCAAAACTTCCAGCGACGAAAACTAGAGGTAGCCGTGACGCGCGCCGTGATTAGCACGTTTCTATACATTTTATTTTAGTCGGCGCGAAAATCCTCCGCATCGAGTGTGCCGGCACCGGACGGGTATTGATGAATGATTCCTTATGCGGTAGACGTGTGTTAAATGATAACGATAACTATGAACACTAATACGTTTGAAGGGCCCCAGGTGACATCCGAATCGATCGTGATTCTGTACTTAGCGCTACGGGGAACAGACGTGCAAACCTCACCAGATTGTAAATTATGTATGGTCTAGGACCTAGCGCGCTTTAACATCGTCTTAAATTGCAAATGTCGAGACAGTCGGCCGGCATGGAGCTTTACTCTTTGGTATTCAATAAACAAATAATTATATAACTACAGTACAAAGCCATCAGAGAAATACGTCGATCACTTTACAGTGTTTAAGAGCTCGTCGATCGGTATATCTTCTCTTCCAGCACACTACCGCCAGCCAGTGCTCACATTAAAAGCCTAAACATGTATGGAGGTATACTCGCATACGTACGTAAGCAGTGATAGAGCACTGTCGACACTTATCCCTCGCCTAACATTGTCAAAACCAAGCTTAAATATACGAACGGTAAATACGGACGAAAGAAAAACTCGCACACACAAACACGCGCACACACACAAGCACAGATGTCATCCAATCATATTAAAGCATGGCGGCGGGGCCTCCGCAGCGCCACGAAAAACGTCGTCTCTGTGCAAATATTTAGGCGGCGCGCGAGCGGGAGGCAGCTACGCAAATAATATTCTAATGCCTCCGACCGCAAACATCTGCCTGCTGTAAAAAGGTTTCTTTTTTAATTTGGCTCCATTTTAACGTGCATCCATTTCGTTATATTAATACACATCGTTGTATATATTATCACGACTATTTCCCATCGACGATTTCCACGGTTCCCTGTCCAGGAGAGCTACTTTCGCTACGTTTCAATTTCATTACTCGTCATTTTCAATCGCAACGCACAGAGATGAGCCAATCTCGAACATTCGACAAGATTTCATCGACTCACTACACACAATTCGTTGAACGGTGACGAGATAGAGAAAGTTATCTCAGGAATAAACTCGCATAGGTACTAAACTCATTAAACTATTCTCATTATTAATTTTCATTCACAAATATGTAAAACTTGGACAGACGTTCTTCGGAGCATCCAAACTTGTCGTTGATCGATAGTTCGATCGTCCGTGTACAACCGACATCGCATGTTTAGCAGCAGAAGGTACAAACGTTACCAATAATACTGCATTGTACAAAACAATGGGAAGGCTAAAAAGTATGCATTTAACCAAAGTTCACGAAATATACAGTCGAACGCACGCATTTACGCAATATTCTTCGGATGTTTATTGAATTTTATAGGAGTAATCAATTTTATAGCAGTCATAGCCTGGTGATTTGGATTTCAGTCTTCGACTGCGGGGTCTAGATTCAAATCCTGACGCTGATATCGGGCTTATCGGTTACGTACTTTTTATTAAATATTTAAATGGTACTCGGTATAACGGTAGGTACAGAAAGACATTGTGGGGAAACCTACACATCACAGAGTTCACCTAATGTTATCTGAGGCGAATGAAAGCTACCAATCGTCATTCGGCCAGCGTGCTGGAGAAGGGCTTTCTCAACACGAGAGAAGATTCCACCGACACCAACGTGAAGCGCGACAAATTTAAAATGAAAATTGAAAGCTTTTATTTCGAAAAGGTCTGTTGAGCGTGTTTACTGAAAATATATAATAATAATAACCTTAACGTTCACATAGATGTACGCTAGTTGGG
>DWDX01001955.1:0-16582 GCA_018245675.1 Agara michaeli | reverse complement strand
TATTTCCTTTTTATTTTCATATTATTATCATTACTATTTTGAACACGCGGGCGAAGCCGGGGTTACAGCTAGTTAAACATATTTAATAACAATAACAGTTTCTGTTCTAAGAGGAAACCGAACACGCAACCTAACTTAACCAAACCATCATACGATCAGTCCATTTAGCCAATCGGCAAGATAGCACTTGACGTAAATACCACACAATAAATATAAGCACTAAATCCATAGTGAATCTGTAACGGATATTAGTAAGTTTTTAAACGCTAATTGATACAACGATGGATAAATGTTTGTAGTGCCACTCAAATCGATTGTACTCGACAGAAAAAATGGTTACATTTATGATATTTCCAACACTGACGCGAATGTACCGTCTCGATTATCTCGTATTTGATCGAGCAAAAATCCACCGTGAGAATGTAATCAAAAAATTCAGTCCTACTTTTATGCATGATAAAATAAAAAGTACTGTAAGGCTATATGTAGGAAACACACCTATACATTTCGCATGTCTTGTAGTCGTCATATGGTCATTCTTAACAATAAATATTCACGATACTAAGAAAATGTTTATTATGCAATTGTCTTACTCGTGAATGAGTAAGTATTCAAAATTCTGTCTCCTACAATTTTATTACATGTACATATTAATATACTGTTTCGAGGTAGAAATAACTCCGGTACCTACTCCATTATTCTGCCCTAAGTGCTCGCCGAACACGAAATTTTGCTAAATTGTTTCCGAATAAACTACACGAAACAACTAATACTTCGATGTTGGCTATTTATGTTTAGTACTTTAATGAGGTTAAGGAAGTTGTGGTAGGTTTTTGCTTACACGTGTGTTACGTCACAACAACTGGTAATTGTTGTTGTTATGTTTGAAACTTTTGTACTGTGGACATTGTTGTTACATTATTTTTCTTAATACTTACTTTTTTACATATTAATGATAATTAAGAGATCTGTATTAAATGAGGAGACCATCTGTTACTCAAAGTCTATTATTCAAACATCATTTGTACCTCACATTATTGATGCACAATAAAGAAATTATCATAGTCATTAAAAAAATTATACTATTTTTTACATTTTCGTGTTTCGTATGATTCAAATTCACGTCGCTTTTAATTAAGCATGTCCCAATTTTCAAGTCCACGTACGTGAAACACGGAACAAATAAATGTAAGATCATTGTTTACTATAATACATATAACAATAATAATTTCTTACATAATTATTGTTCGACTTACTAAGATTCTTAATCTTGTAATTACCGTATATCTACGCGAGAATTAATACATCAGATGTCGATCCAGGGGAGACGTGATTATATCGTCTTAATTAATTCATAAATAACAGATCTTAAACAAACTCTCAGCACAGTATAATGCACACTTACTAAGACTTATTTATATCGCGATAGCAGTGAAAGCACACATCTGACAATAAACTGTATAACCCGTAAGCTGCCCGGGTATGCGTAGCTTGGCCGGAGAAATCGTAATCCACTGGAAAACTTCAGATCTCATACAATGAACTCCGAAAATATATACGCTAAATTTTATGTAATGTTTACAATACATACATATTCTCCAACATTCCACTTGCCAACTGGACTTAAGCATGGTTATTTCGTCGTTCGACTGAATTAAGTCAGATTATACTTTCAAATACTTGCATTGCTTTGCCTCAATTTGTCATAGATCGTATGAAAAAAAATTATGTTGAACCTTTGAACGGAAAACTTCACAAATTTTATACATACGTAAAATAAATACAACAAACATCTAATGTTATCGCAAAGTTAATGTTATACATTTTTCGTAAATGGAATTTACATTAACAATCTTAATAGATTTAATAGATTGTTAATGTAAATTTAATAATTTACATTAACAATCTATTAAATTTCGTTCGATAAAACAATGGAATCTGGTTACTTAAGAAAAAGCGAAGTAGATTCAGGATGACATCGAAGCTCCGTCCTACAAACTTGAGGCAGTGATTAAAGCTTCGATCGAGTTCCGCGAAGCTTTACAACTACATTTCGTGTATATTGGGTAGCTAAACTTTAGATGGCTTGTTTGCTTAGAACAGTGTTGTAGTTTCCTTATTTGACTACGAAAACTTAACTAAACACTACAAATTCTAATCAAGCGAAATATGGAAACGGTTATTAACATTATATAATGCAATGAACTCTATAGATTAATGGTTCCGTATGAAAATCTGAGCAATAAACACAATCTCCCAATATTAAAATGTTTTGAGTTTTTATATTTTCTCTCTCGTAATAGGATATAAAGTTCATCCAAGTTCATTGGCGCTTTTCTAAAGCGCTTTCTCCTTTATGCTAATGTCTTATTTTAACTACATGACCCCTACAGTAACAATGAACAACTTTAACATTATGTAAATTATCCAGAAACAATACATTGGACTTCTTAACGCTAACCTGCAAGTTTCCAACATTGATTAAGTCCCGTAACCCACAGAACTTCAGAAGTCTTCACGAACTCCCCTTTGTATGCATCGACAAACCGGACTATGAATAGTTTGGTAGATCGACTTTGATTTTGCGTCATACTAGAATATTCAATATAAATTGTATCCGCTGTTTCTTAGTACCTGTCTTCTGAAAATAGAAATCAATAAAATTTGTCAATTTTATATTAAACAGTCATACAGATCGGTCACTTGGTACACAGGTGTCACAATATTTAAACAAACGACAGAAATGAAAGTCCATGGCGTCATATTGTCCAAGTTTCTGGGTCCAATTAAGCTTACCAACGTGTTGTACCTGGCCTGTTGGAATATCATGCTTATCAGGTATCCATTATACTTAAACTTTGAGAAACTTGTCAGATAAACTATGTCGGGGTTAACTTAACCAACTAATTGTTTAAAACAATAATTAATAATTAAGCATGATTCAGTATGCTTGATACGTATGTATAACTCAAACTACTCAACTTATTTATATTTAAATAATAAAATATTGACCGAGATATACATACGAGATACGAGATATTTGTTTTTTGCGATAGAGTTTCCAAAATTCCAGAAACATTTCCTCCTATCTAACTATTGTCTTGGGAGTTTCTAAAATATTGAAACGCACACATACATAAATATGAAATACATTGGCATTTTAGAAAACATTATTCACAGATCGTAAATATTCTATAAGAGCCCTTATTTAGATCTCCCAAATCTTGCATAAAGAAAAGAAAACGGAAAAGAGCCAGAGTGAATGTGATAAGTCACGAGCGCAAGGGTAAAGAGCAACTTTTCCGCATATTGATGCATTAACATAACCGACTGGTTTATTTACAATAGGGTACTTTCTCTAATGTAATCTAAAAAGAAGAAATTGAGACGTCTTAGCTCATTTTTATGTATTAATCTCCTCTTATCAGCAAGTGAGTAAAGTAAGACAGACATTTCAAAATAGTAGTAACAGAATCACATTTAAACATAACGTAGCGATGATTAACCATTTACAACATTTATTTTCATTGTTCGACTCAATACACAACAATTATAATATCATAATTATTATGAAACTATTCCAAGTCTTTAGCAACAAAAAATCACTAGTATTAATGAACATTTATATCTTCGTCGTACCTACACTATAAAGTTACGAAAATATTACGAAATAAATGTAGCATTGAAACAAAATTTTAACCCATAATTTCACCTCGCGCTCTATTCAGAATTATGAAGTGTATAATTTTACACAGAGCCTCGCGGTCCACACAAACAACATAAGCCTGTCGTCGACAAAATCAAATAACTCATTGTTTATCTACTGTGAGGCAGATGTTTTAAATGACGTGCGAAAAGTGTGGAGGGTCAGTCAACATGCGGCATATGTATGTATGGATGTGTCGTATGTATGATATATATGGTAATGTTATCTGTTTACTTTGATAGCATATAAAGCTGTTCCATTATATTGATAGGAATTAATTGTCGGATATATAATCAATGTCGATTTAATATTCACTAATCAAAATATCGATATATTTCTTTAAACCTTTCAATTACTTTCAATCAATCGCGTAACACCTGTCCTATAATGCAGTATGATGACATTGGTCAGTTTAGAATTGTTTTTTTAATTATGAGCGCAATTGAAAACAGTAATAAGAATCATCCAAGATAATTTGCAAAGTACACGCTCAAGGCACTTCGATGTAAGTAAAGAACCAATAGAAGTTTATCAGGACCCTGATCGGTAAAAATATTTAGTGTCTGTTTACTCTTTTAGGGAATAGGTATGATTGCAGTTATGCAGTATTTATTCAATTTAAAAGAACGCTTACACCCTTAGGCCCCGTTATCGTAAACAGTATAATGGATAGCCAATAAACACTGCACTGATTAATCATTTAACCCGCACCGTTAACACGGAAACCGACGCCCTCCTCGATGTGATTGATAACCCTTATACATCAATATTTCTTATTTCATTGTTAGCTATGTACTCTTATTTCAGCGCTCGTTTCACGATTACACTGTTGATGTCAGAGGCACTGTCGCTGACGTCATCAATGAATTTACGTGGTACCGCCCTCCGAGCTTTGAGCAGATTTCCGCAAAATAAGCTTAACGTAATATTGGGGCCAAATTCGTTCAATCTCATAAATACATATTTAAATACATACCATTGTTACATATCTCTAAAACATAATATTCTACAAACCCGTTTGATAGGTACGAACACTTCAATGACTCCTACATAATTTAACAACAATATGTGAGTTCATTCTTAATAGTTACTTGTTATGAACTTATATAGGTATATTCAGTTAATTGACTTTATTGCAACAATAACGCTGTCTTCCAATAGTCTTCATGAATATAAAATGTTACTTTGATGCAAGTAGTGACTTTGTTGGAAGAAACGCTCGGTCGACTCGGGATGAAGGAATAATATTAGCGTAATGTGAATTTTATAGGCTATTCCTTAGGTTATCGTTCGTCGTAAATGAATAACGTCATTCGTTATTGAAAGCTGCTGTGTATTAACGTGAATACGTGAATACAATCCATCGTTATCCCCGGACGGACGTCGGAAAATTGTTAAGGACAGAATAATTTTTAAAACATAAGTAAACCTTTATTTATCTATTCTATGTAGATTAAATATATGTAGTATTCTGGTATAACCTACAATAATAATACTGGCATGTTGTACCTAATACATAGATAGTGATCGGTAATGTAAATACCATAATATTTTGCACGAAATACGACGAAAGCACTGACAGTTGAATATGATTAACTTTATATAGATTATCATTTTTTAATATACGTATAAATGATGTAACAGTGGAATTAATGTATATAATCCTATCCTTTTAGTGTCGATTTTACTATTTTAATGTATTTTATTCACTTCGGACTGTCAATTTACCATAACATTATACCATTATATTTAATACTCTGTTTATACATAGAAATGTTACTATAATTAGTGTCCTCAAATTGTAACGTTTAATGTGAAAACACAAATTTATTGCTAAGAATAAATGACTTGTTTCTTCCTCATTAATGTCCTGTGTTTATGCTCTTCCTTTTGCTCCTTCACTGTTCTAATACTATATTAATATTTGCTATCATCGCTATCATAATATTTTCGTTTGACATGCTACACGTACTACTACGTAGGTATACTCTTAACAACAGTATGTATACTTGTTATTGACGTTTTCTTCTTTTTAGTTTTAATGTATCAACACTATAAAGTTATTACTTAATTGGTAGTTAATTGTATATATTATTGCATCTTTCTTATCCCGATTTTTCCCACACGTTCCCTTGTATCTGCACACTTACGGTTTTCTAAACTAATCATTAATGATTTCAGTTTGTTCATTCATCACTAATACGGCAATAATCATATTGCCTCGAGTGCTAGTGTATTTTACTAACAAATTACTATATTTCCCAGGTCTCACGACGCAGTCAGAAAGTAAGCTATAAATTATGAATAAGCATGTAATCACTAGTTCTCAAACTTTAAATTTCGTTTAAACTTAAGACACACAACTTCTGGCTAGTCATATACAACATGACATATCACTTAGCGTTTTCCTCACCGAACAGTAGATATATATACACTTTTAATAAACCGTAGTACGAAAATACATTTCACCAAATTGGTATTTCTAATACACTTAGAGGCAAGTCAACTGAAGTCACAATGTATTATTTTGTGTAGGGTCCGATCAGATCCTTAAAAGAATCGAAATAATACATTATTGACTTGCTCCTGGGTGTCCATTGATAACATTAAACCAGAGCTACATATAGATATACTCATAGGTCTGTCGCATTGTATGAATAAGTTTAGATCTGGCATGACGTAGATACGAACAGCAACACATCGACACAACTTTGTTCTTTCATTTTCTTAGACTAGCCGTATTCGTAAGTTGCCATAGTTTATTTTTGAGTCATTCAAAGGATATATATGACTTTCTGGATTCGACAGGTATGTATTAATGAAAAAAATTCGACAGTAACATGTTTAACTGATATATATAAAGTTGCTTTTATACGAAATAGGTAAAAATTACAATAGAAAAGAGGTGTAAGTAATACATATACCAAACTTTCTCTTATTCATTTAATGTAAAATTTCATTTGCGCTTGCACGTTTTGTGTCAAAAAAGCCGGTCATAATACTTGTGACGTAGCGGCCACCGCGATTTTAAAATTCAATTCCATTGTATAGAAATTTGAATGACTTGCAACAAAGCCATATTAAAAAAGCCTCCTTCAATACGTTTTGAGGGATACAGGAACATTTGCGCGGTTATTTTGCGTGTGTAGAACGAGTTTGGCAAGTGTCGTTATTTAATATTACGTTAAAATTGTTCCTTCCATGTTCGACGATGGCGCGATTCGCCTGTGTTTTACGTCTTGGAATTAAAATAACAATCTTCATTTGTTACAACGGCTTTATCAGACATTTGCCTACGCTGCCGTTGATGTATAAGTTTTATGTGACGACCAAAATTGTACTCTTCTGGATTGTAGAGAGAATAATTTAAAATAGATTGCTTCAGTAGAAAGTGCTCGTTACCGAGTTTGATTATGCTACGAATTTTTTGCTAATGAAAATAGAATCGAATAGACATTTTTTTTCTCGTGACAGAAATAATACAATCGCAAGCTGCTTTGCTTGCACAGAAATTCAATTTACAAAGCCAATAAACGCAGAAGGCAATTTTCCTTATTAACCGAAAGCGTGAATCTATGGTTTCAATTGACTAACGTCCAAAGCGACGAATTTTCATACAATTTTTCTAGTCCTATTTTACTCCCTTGAGGGTGGAATTTCCAAACTTCCCTCTTTAGTGCCTCACTTACGTTATGTTAAGAACCTTAAATATGCTAAATTTCATGACTCTAGATTGAGCGGTTTTGGCTGTGCGTTAACCTTTCGGTCAATCAGTCGATTTCCGATTTTACATAGATGTATGTTAACATGTATTACAATTTATAATTAATTAAATTGTTGACGGAATCTTAAAAACGCAGAGCATTTATCACGTGTAAATAAACGTTATACCGTTATTTACACATCATGACCGCCCTGTGACCTGTAGACATCATCGCTTATCGTCATTTTGCAAGAATGCGTCTTATCTCGCGCTGGATATGATTAATATTACAAACTATTACGTCGGCAGTCGAGCTCGGAGCTGGCAGTTTTTCCAAACTAACGTGCAAGCATTTATCACCATGTCGCTGAAGGATAACTGCTAGGATGTGCTTGTCTAAAGAAAAATTGTTCGCAGAAATAAAATGCAAGTCTGCAAAACCGCATTTCTCTCGGCACCGTTAAGCGTAATGTTTACGAAAGCAAATTTAAATGTAAAGCCGACAATATTAACGTATTTTTATCATGTTTATATACAAGCGTGTTATGGAGATAGCATGAAAAAGTGCATGTTCAATTGAAATAGGACATTACATTTATTTGTTGAGATTAAAACAATCCTATGTTTGAATTGCTGCAGTCCTATTACCAGTTTATACTAATTAGTATTAATTGAACTGAGTTGCACCATCAATTCTATTCCAGCAGTTCTGTTCGAAACCGATTGCAGGTGTTCATGGGCGACAGTCCTCGAAAGTCCTGCTGCCAGCCTTAGAATGATCCAACCGTTTCTAACATCTTGCCAATAATACAGACTAAGCCCGGAGCTTAAATTAATCAATAACTTTTGACCCAGTATCGGTGCCGGAAATAATTATACTTAAGATGTATTTATTAATTTAAAACAGTTGGGGAAAGGACATAAAAAGAATATGTTTATTACCATAGAGCTAATAATGTTATACATATGTTATGAGTATCATTATGCCTTATAAGAATTAGGAACGCAAGAAATTCTGAATATAACATTGAGGTAGCTTTTAGATATATCTAATGCTTCATTAATTTTGTAAGCAAGCTCTTGGCCAGTTTGTATAATATAATTAATTTCTTATGTTTACAAATTTAAACTTCTACAGGTATAAAAATATAATCTACGTTCTGCTCTTCATCCGTTCCGACCTCACACCGACCCAAGCGTATGGTACCTAAACTAGTACATATATAGAATAGTGCAACAACATAAAATGTAGGACCATAAACCACATTTCACTCTGAAGTACTGCAGTAAAGTGGAAAGCGGAAGTGTTAACATAAATGCAGTCATTCAAATTCTTCCCCGAGTGAGCGTTTCGTCGACTCCAACGGGCGAACGTGGGGCGTAAAAATGTTTCGCGAGCTCACTTGCTCCGTAACAATGTAATAACACAATAATAGCAAACGAACCCTGCCGCTCTATTACTTTTACTTTTCAATTATACCGTCAATTCTCGTAATTTTAAAGTGGTTCTATTTTTAAATATATGAATTGCTTACTTTATATATATATATTTGTTATAAATGCTACAAACGCTATTTAGACAATAACGGAACTAATAAAGGTTCCCAAAAGACACATGGACGTTTAATTTATTTATTTATTATGAGTTGAATTTGTTAATGTATAAGATTTTTGATCCAATCACAAAATAAAAATTAATATGCAAATATGCCGAGTATATTTTACTTTCGATCATTAAAATAATGCGAGGCTCAAAAAATTTCAGCTGAAGGATTTATTTGAAATTAAAAATTGCATAATGACGTCGTTCTCAAACTTCTCCCTTAACAAAATTTATTCTCTCGTCTTTGTTGTTCCTACAATTAAGAATTGTACTTCCTTTTTTGCTGAGAAAGGTAATCCGAGCACGTTTATCGTTACATCTAAATCGCCAGATATTGCAATTTCCACGGATAATGTTTATTACCCACTAGCTGATTTATTGTTTCACAAAGAGCGCAACCTGACAAAATATCGTAAGCCTGTATATTTCTTGTGTATGTCACTCAAATACTGTTTAAGATATCTATTACATTTGATTAAAAAGTTCAAGCAAAAAAGAGTACCTAGCTAATGAATATAATGAAAGGTAAATAAGAATAATTAATCTGATAAAAACTTGGTGAATACTAACATTCTGTTCTTCTATGAAGCATTTAGATAAAACAAGCAAAGCTATTAAGAGTTAAGTGCCTTGCTAACTATGGAATGAGTTAATAAGAAAACTACAGCTTAGGAACTTAGTAAAGCCAATTTTAATTCTTCTTGACAAGAAAATCTTTGTCATGACCAAGTGGTTGAGTGCTTTTACAACAAAGAACACGGTTTCCGTTTTATTTATCTAATAGACTATACATAGATATAATTTTCCAAATAATGTCTTAAAATGGTTTACTCTTAGTCGAACTTTGAACTTTTCAATAATGCCTAAGTATTTGAGTATTTCAACACTTTTATTGTTCCAGTGCTGGATTCGGATGCCTTTTCATAGTGACCACGAGTCTTAACAGATCTCTGAAAATATCATACACATTATAACTTCTATCATCTCTAAGGTGTGTTATAAAACATGTAAGAAATTTCAATTTTTAGAACCGTGTTATTGAAACTGATGACTGCATACTTTTCAATAAAAACATCTGGTATTTGAAATTCAAACGAAGCACGCTTGTGTCAATTAGAAGCACGGGCGTTATTTCAAATACGCTGGTAAAGAGTAGATAATTAAAGTTTTAATGAGACATCTGCAAAGAACTCGCAGAAACAAAATAAAAACAAAAAACTTTTTGTGAAAACAGCCACCCACTAAGATTACGAAGGGCAACAACGTTTGTTTGAGAAGACAAGACATTTGCGCCGAGATGAATTTCTGTTAGCTATGTCGTTTCGTTTAGCTTGTTACATTTATAAAATTTGTTTGGATCTAAAAACACGATTGCTTCGATGTTCGATCCATTTTTTACATACTTCATTTCATTTAGAAATCAATCTAGTATCGCTTAACAATTGTGTCTAATGACACTTGACATTGAATATCATTCGTCTTTTAAACGTGTTCTTAATAAAATAAATGCAAACAATAAATCGGGATTTTTACTCTAAAATGTTCATGTAAAGCTGATGGGGTCGTTTATTTGTCCGCGCTAATCTCTGGAACTACAGATTAAAAAAAATTGTTTATGTTAATTTAAAACCTATTTATTGACGAAGTTTTTAGCTATTTCACCTCACCAAAAGGTTTTAACGAGGGGTAAATTACCTTTATTTCTTACTTTTGCATAAAAGTCATTATGGCAATACTATTTGTATCTCTGTAATATACTCATATTACTTTATTGGTCTATTCAACAGTAACTTATCAAATAAGTACGATGAGCGACATTCAAATAAAAATACGAGCAATGGTGTGGCTTGTAATGTGCTTAGCGTCATCTATGGTCTATTATGCTATTGTCTATTCTCTAATTGTCTATTTTGCTATTTAAGATCGGGCAGGTGAGATGGAACAATGAATTATTCTTTACGAGTTCATGGGCACCATTAATTTACGCTGCTCAGCGAACTTTGAACTTTATTAAAGTTCATTGCGTTTCATTTGTTTGTCTATTTACTACTCGTATTTTCTGGATTAGGTTTTTAGGATGTAATTAAAGTTTTATCTGAAAATATAACCTTAGAAACATTATTTCATAATTACGTCTACGTTTCCTTTTATTGCTTGTAATTAATTCCCTATGGATTGTAATCTTCACAAGATGAAAACATCATTCTTATTAAATTTTAAATCAATATGAAGTTGACATTGTGAAATCACGTAAAAAGAAATATATTTCAAACTATATCTCTTAGAATACACCGTTTTCCAATGTATAGGCCGAGGCTATCGATGGATTTTGGATCGGCTTTCAATAAAGATATGTTACGTAATTACCAAAAAATATAAAAAACTTATCGCTATGTAAAGTCGAACCCCAATTTCGTGCTAAAAACACAGCTGCATTTTTTTCTATATATAGAAAGGAACACGAAATACAATTATACAGGTATAGTCCATTATTAGAGTCCAATATTAGAGGCGACCATCTCAGTCCTGGAGAGCAACGAATCTGCGACGTAAAATTATTACTTACTTAAGTACTTCGATATTTGTATAAGCATTATGATAATTTAAAAGTTTGAACGAAGTGTTCACATTTGGCGCAATGTTATAAAAATTCCATCACCAAAATACGCTTTTACAAGGCGCTCTCCACGTTGTCTCATTTAGTTTAGAAACATTGTTCGACTGCCTTTGAAATTAAATTCTGGATTAAACAGCCGCTTTCCTTAAATTTAGTTTAGACTTTCTTCCAGTTTGTGCCTTTGTTATTTTGATTATTAAGTCATAAAGGAATGTCTGAACAACTAAATAAATTGGAAATGATCCACCGTGCTTTTTGTGCATGATAATAGACTGAATGCAGTGATCTTCAGACGTCATTTAACTTACAGTAATATATACAGAATATAAATACAGTATGACATACAGAATATAAATTAACTAGCGTAGTTACTCACTATGACTTTTTCTTTCTCAGCTAGATACTGGTTTCTCCGAGCCAAAAAGAGCTTTCTCCAATAAGCTGTTTTAGTGCGGATTGGCGAAAATATCAATTACTGAAAAACTCATCTATGCTTTTAAATCACCCTGAAAGCCTCTTAACAAGATTAACAGCGGTTAGTTTTCCGCAACAACCGGAAACGCCTGCTTGTGCTTTAGGCCGGAGTTTATCAAAGTGGGGT
The DNA here is from genome assembly GCA_018245675.1 of Agara michaeli. Taxonomy (NCBI): domain Eukaryota; kingdom Metazoa; phylum Arthropoda; class Insecta; order Lepidoptera; family Hesperiidae; genus Agara; species Agara michaeli. The sequence continues at coordinate 4,352 of DWDX01001955.1, read as the reverse complement.
ACACTAATACTCAAGAGTAGAGAGTTTTTTAAGAGTATTAACAGTTTCAAAATTCTTGAATATCTAGTAGATGTACCCCACATAGTGATTGATGATTAAAGACTTGCTATAAATGATGCCAAAATTAAAGTAACCCAACATAAACATAAAACATTTTTCTCTATTACGTATTAAATCCACTACTTTATATGGTATTACGATAACATGAATTGCAAAGTTAAAGTTAATGACATAAAAATCTCACTTTCACTTTTTTGTCATTTGTAAGTGGAATTTGCGCAGTACGTTCGTGACGATGTAAAATATTTTCTTCGCAATATTAAGACACACAAATATGATTTCTAGTAGGGGACAACAGTTTAAACTTACGAGTAGTACGGTGAGTGCAACGCGCCTGCCATTGTGATAAATTGAAAGATATGGCCTGGATGTGAGAAAGCATAGCAATAGCAAGTTATTACACCACCGCGCCAGCAGATCTCACTTTGCCTTACAGTGGCAAATGTAAACACATTTTAAAATATAAGCATTTCCACACATTATTTCTTATCCGATGACGTGTATCGACACCGTGGCTCGGTTACCTATAAACCGTAGCTCTGAAATAGGTCAACCGAATTTAATGAGTATCTTTTCCTACTGGCAAATATTTTTTATTTTGGACAACTTCGCACGCAGCCAAGCCTAATAAATCAACTATGTTTTACGGTAACCAGACATCTAATAAAAACTACGTTTACTAATCTCATTACATAAATTATATAGATCATTTCACAACCAGAGATGAGGAAATATTCATGCTCATAACATATATTTGTCCTGCATAGGAATCGAACCCACTATTCTCTAATCACGGTACACATCACTATCAATACTCCGTATATAATAAACTTAAGAATCTGTAGAAATTCCATCAAGCCCTGAACAAAATTCAAATGTTACTGTGAAATTGTAAGATGATAATCATATCCTGCAACGGTGAAGGAAAACATTAGGTTTACCTAAGATATGCGAAGCTGAACTTGGTCAGTGTGACTTACTTTAAACCTTCTCATCCTGACAGGTGTTCCTTGTACATCATTGGAATGATTGACGAATATCCCTTAAACTGCTGGATAAATTAACAAAAATTATCTTCCAACAGTGGTCATAGGAATGTATACAAAGTTTATAATACAATCTTGCTTTGAAGCTACGCAAACGGAAGGAAGGAAGGATAGCATTGCCGTATTTTATTTCAACCAGTGTATGAGCACGATAAAACTACGAAATCCTCAAAGAGTTAAGTTGTAAAAGTATCAAGTCTTTTATTTTCCTTCACTGTACTGATTTCTAGTATTTACTAGGAACTTCCTTAAAAGAATTTGTAAGGAAACCTCCCAGTAAATAAACCATATTTCAGTTAGTTCGTAGTTGAGTATAACTAAAAATGCTTTCAGGTGTTCCAACTTTGAAATGGTTCTGAGCAACTATATTTTAGTGGGAAAAATTAATAAATAATTGTAAAAGTGTTTTTATGCCAATCTCTCGTGTTTTGCTGTTTTATTCTACTTTCACGTAAAGAAATATTTATGAGATTTGCTCAGTGTTAGTTGGATGGCTTAACAGTGAAATATGATTCCGAAAAAATTCCAGTTCCTGTGGGAATCGCTACGCGGGTGGTACTACAGATTGCAGGTACTATTCAATATAACAAACAAAAGGATTTAAATTTTGTTATAGCAAAGAAGTGACGAGTAGATGGTCCTCCTAAATAATGTATACACCCATACACAAAACAATTATTCATGTCCATTATACGAATATTTGTTATCGGCGGAAATCGAACCCATAACCTAGGTCTCTGTAGTCAGGTTCACTAATCAATGGAGCAATGGGCCATTGACATTTATTAATGCTATACAATTCGTTCATTCTAACTAAGAACTTGTATCTCTTAGCGGTTGTTTTAAAGTTGGGTCATAAAGAGAAATATTCTTTGAACACTCTCAGAACACTCTCACTAAAATCACAGCCGCCCGCTTCCGAGGTCGTGATGGAGATTGTAGCCCGCAGTTTTCCATTTGAATCTCGCAAGCGACAGATTCACCGCAGCTAATCTCATCAGCTGGCAATTCCATTCTGCTTCATTTTAGAAATGATTACTTGAAACTCTCGAGAATATTCGTAGAGAACCATTTTATCTACGACAAAGGCACGTTCTTCGTTTTCCAAGGATGTTATTAAATATGAAGAAGACTGTGAATATAATTGCAACATTTATATATCGAGCTATCGATAGAACGTAAATCATACATAGCTTTTCCTGTTATTATGTGCTGGCACTTTACGCCTATTAATTGAAAAGTTCTAATTAGTCTATCTGAGCAATTGCTAAAGGCCCCGCTCTCTATATGGCCCCCTAGTCCCTATTCACTCACCAACCAAAACTGACATATGGCTGCAAGCTTTTTTACGTCGTGCCGACATAGACATAGATGTGCTGGACATAGATGACTCTTGCAATTACGGTAGGCCTCTAGGATATTCCAAAACGTTACTGCAATGCGAACTGCTTGAGATACGAGCTAGTTTCCAACCCGCTTGTCGAATGTTTTTAAAACGCCTTTAAGGCCTCCAACAAGCGAGACCGAATATTTAACGTGCCCTCTATATCGTGAATATACGCGGCTAATGATCACTCAAACAAAAGCCGACCGCACCCGGTGTCACTTAACTTCACAGATCATTTGCAAACTAAAACCGCGTTAAGGCTACAAGCGTTTTTAAAAGCTACTTATTAAAATTTTTGATAATTTAATGTACAAGATCCCATTCAAATTATAATCTCATTATCGTAGAATGCGATAAACGTTCAGTCGGTTACAGACGGCTTTGAATATCGTATTCTAAGAACCATGTATATTAAAATAACAATCACCATCAACAAAGGCTTCGCAACGCAACGAATGCGGAGTTAACAACCGTGAGTTTTACGGCAGTGTTATCATATCGGTCGCTTCCATAAACTCACCGTATTAGCAACTGTTGAATCATGGGTGTTTATCGACCGCTAGGGATATTCCAATTCCGAATAAAGCTTTAACAAAGCCCTTGGCCTATTGTTTTACATATTTGCTACGAAATCGTACATACTCCTTAAACTAAGCGAACCCTGGCAGGTCCCGGGTTATTGTTTCCGCGTACAAAGCCCGTATTGTTTCAACATAGACCTTGCCGAACTCATCTTCGATTTCGGTCGATATATTTGTACAAAAGTTTCAGAAGCATCGAAGCTTTCATATACGCGAACTTGGATGTTTGTATTGTAACGGTATAAAAACATTTTGTATATAGAGTTTACTTAAATATTCTGAAACGGTGTTGCTTTATGTCTTTAAATGACTTTCGAAATAATTAGGTAATACGACCTGTATACAACCTCGTTTCTTTGGCTATTTTCGTTATTCATTATACATATTTCTATTTGATACTATTGATTCTTGTATATTGATATGTGTAGATGTATGTATACGTAGGTACGTGTACATTACGCTGGAGGTACATCAGAATGAAATATATAAACGTGTACAGATTTATGTAAGTAAATTCTGATCAATTTCTAAAACGCTAATGTTTGACAGTACTTATGGCGTCGCCTGTCGATCGTCCTGAAAGCATCATTTGCTTGGTTGCGTTGATTTTTTGGTTAGTTCGTACAATTGGTTAATTAAAATTTAACAAATATAAGAAAATGAAAGGTCAGTTTAATTGATAATTTCCGAAATAAGGTAAATTTTCTTTATATAGTTATTAAACATTACTTTATAGAATTTAGTCTTTTAAAGTAGCACATAAAATAACGCTATAATAAATAATCATTGGTTTTGGTGTTTTTCCAAAGATAATTGGTTAAAACAAAATTTTACTTGAAATTGGTAATCTTGTTTTGATTATTATAAAATTCGGTGATTCCTTTGAATATTTTATGTTGTAACCGGTACGTTCAGATTTGGATTTGTCCATCAAGGACCAGTAAAGAACTTCACCATGTGGGGAGAAATAGAGAGCTTAGTTTATTTACTGTTATAAACCTATGTTAATTACCACAATTAATTAATTTAAACGTGAATATTATGAGGTTGCACATACCGTACATTGTTATTCGGAATCTTCACTACATAGTATAAAATAAAGTCGCTTTCTCTGTCCCTATGTCCCTATGTATGCTTAAATCTTTAAAACTACGCACCGGATTTTGATGCGGTTTTTTCTAACAGATAAAGTGATTCAAGAGGAAGGTTTATATTTATAATATATGTAGTGATACGTCGAGGTGAACTAATCACACATTTTACGAAATTCTACCTCCA
>DWDX01001954.1:0-16583 GCA_018245675.1 Agara michaeli | reverse complement strand
AGAAAAACCCGACAGATAAAACACACAGCGTTCTATTGAAATAAGAAAAACAATCCACATATTGTGGTAAAGCTTTAGAGATGTAATTAGCACAAGTGACAGCTTGTCGTGTGTGTCAATATCAGCCGCCGTAATTCGCTTGCAAATAGAGTTCTATATAACTAAAATACATATATGCATTTGCAATTGATTATGTGAAGCTATTGCTTACAAGAAACGCACGTAACAGGTAACAGGTGCGTGCACGGATTCGAATCCAGATCGCCCAAAGTGGGTGCCAGAATTTTCAACCAATAGGCTGTCGCTGCTACTGTACCATTGCAGTTAAATGCCTAATTTTTAATTTAAACAAAAAATCCTCTTACCAGCGAAGAAGAGCCTGTTCTCTCCCGAGGCGTCGGGCACAGGCGCTTCGAGCAGGTCGTAGTCGGTTCCCGACGACCCCACCGCCACGAAACTGTACGAGCCACGCGCGAACGGATCCGCCCGCCATCTTGTACGGAAGGAAACGTGAGGAAACCATTAATTCAAAGCATATACTGAAGGTTAATTTAAAAAAAAAATGAAATTACAACTCTGCAAAGGTTTACTGGACAAGATAACACATTTCCTTATAGTTTTTGTTATAGACTATATGCTTTTTGAAGTGAAAACTTCTACATATAGCCGCGTTACACGATTTTGGGTAGGGAAAAAATCTATGGTTTTGCGTCAGCAACGTACTGTCACTTACGTCTAATGTAATTATTGAAATATGCGCCAATTATAACCATTAACTCAAAAACAACCGAACCGATTTTAAAAAAACAATCTCCCTTTATAAAGTTACATTATCCCCGAGTAACATAGGTCATTTTTTTAAATGTACCATCTCTTATAATTTGGTGACGGCAAATCGTAGACCCGAAGACCGCCGTTAGTGGCGGGTCTTAGGAGATGCTTACGTCAAGTACGGCGTATGGACCGAACGCCGAGATTAGCACACAATCGTACAAAGCTCCCGCTTGTATTCAAGGATTATATTATTACCAGATACTACGTTTCAAACATGGGTATTGAAATATACTCATACAATGATACATAATATTTATACATTAATACTCTTATAAACAATTCAGTGAAAAAGTGGTAGAAATCATGTAGTTTTCCTAATATAAGACAAGCTAATAAACAAATAAACTTAACTATGTATTTAGCATTTTCTATATATATTGACTTTACCTCTATACCCAGAAATATGTAACACGGGATTTAGTTTTGAATATGAACGTCTTTTAGCCCTTCAGAGCGCAGATTACTAGATCAAACGATACATTAATATATGTATAAAGGAATTTATTACGCATATTATGAAAACCAAAAAGGTTGGTGTACTTCTTAAATCATTTGGTAGGCCATGATTTGTAACAACAGAGCATGGGAAATACTTCAAGGAGTTATAGAACTGGCAACTCTGGCTGAGTTCAACCGACACGGGAGCGGGACGCAACGCGCGCCGATTACTCACTTTACATAAGAACATTGTTAATATTGACAACACATCAGGGTACGCCTACGCATCACATCGATTATCATCGGTATTACCAAAGTATCAGCGACGTAGCCTGTACACATCATGACGAAAGAGTCTTAAAATGTGTTGCAATTCCAAAATGGCAAATTAAAATGAAACTAAAAAATATTAGTAAAAAGATCAAAACGAAAATCGTATACATAAAAATTATTAGTACTAAATGCGCGGCTAATAAATCGATTTTTCTTAAAACATTAAAACTAACAAACGGGGAATTGGATCAGCTGATAGAAAACGATTTCCATCGCCTACGAACGCCAGCGAGACACGCCGGAACAGGAACGACAATGTCTTTTAGCTTCCGTTTTGCAAGCCATTTGATATTACCTGGTGAAGTGCAAATAGTATGGAGTACATATAGTGTCGTCATGGTGATTCTTTTGATAGTAACGAAAGATTTCCAATAGTAATCATAGGAACTATTCCAAATTTAAAATACATAGATACTTAGACTTCTTTTGTGGAACAACTACAGTTGTACCTGAATACAGAACATACATGAATATAATAATGCATTTTCATATAAATTTCACAGATATTTGTTATTAATGTTGGACTTACACGAAGCGCACGATGGTTTTTTAAAAAAACGCAACTCTCTACAAAACGGGCTGTGTCGTTAGTACTGACGTGCAGCGCTCGCATCGTAGCAGCAACGTTCAATTATAATGACGTCTTTTGTTCGCAACTGTGCCGGTGGCTCGAGCTTTCAAGGCAGCATGCGTTGTTACATAGAATCCTTGAACGGTTAAGGATCCACTCATCGTAATGGGGGTTTTCACGTGCATAAATACGAAAGCTTTTCGGCGTAAAAGTGGAGCACTCGGAAACTGTGTCGGTAGTTCGAGCGTCGAGCGTCGGTATCGCTTTCATACCGTATATTGCTTAAATAGAACGTTATTTAATAGGTACCTACCTACTATGAAAGAACAGGGACAAACTTATCGTAAAATGCTTCTTACGCAACACGCAATGCGGCAACTATAGCGTTTTGGACCTAAAGTAACATTCATTTCACCAGAGAAACATTGGCTATAAATATTCAACATTTGCTACATAATTCTGAACTTGCCGTGTCGACGGTGCATGTCATTGGATTGAAACGGAAAAAGCAAAAAAGGGGAAAGCGCTAACTGGATCTTAACTTTACCAGAGATTTATAGGACGAGATAAATACTTTATCTTAAGGCTTTAATTAAAGAGGCGTTTAATCAGTCGGCCAAAATGCATAAGCCGAGTGGCATACCGTGTCGAATTAAATAGATAAAGTTAAGCGATTATACTGTTGCGATACATCACGAGTCGATGACTCTAATGGCGGCAGGTACCCCTCTCGTCTAACTAAATACATTATCACTATATACTATGTATAGTGATGTATATATAGAATATGAAACAGTCGCTTTCCGCTGTCTGTCCCTATGTACGCTTAGATCTTTAAAACTACGCAACGGATTTTGATGCGGTTTTTTAAATAGATAGAGTGATTCAAGAGGAAGGTTTATATGTATAATAATATATTTAGTGATACGTCGAGGTGAACTAAACACACATTTTACGAAATTCTACCGCCAAAGGGAACTGCGGGGGCAGGGACGGCACGAAGTAGCGAGCAAAAGCTAGTATCCGATAAATAACAACTGTCGTCTCGAATTGTCTCATTACAGAATTCGCACCCCGGAGTAAATGTGACATTGTTGTACGTCGTACGCTTATTATCGGACGGCCATTCGCATACAGTAACGATGTCCTGATTGAGACGTTCTGAGTCACCGGGTCAGGGGTAATCCGCCCCTGTGCTTAGTATCGCCTCACGTGCTTGCAATGTGGGAGCCCTAAAATGTATAATATAATTCCTTGTACTTATAAGGAAATCACCATTATTGTACGCAGACGCTATCGCAATTTACAAGTGAGTGAACGATTTGATAGATGTGTAGGAATCGGATAAGTCCGAAACTCAACGAACTCAAAATTTAATGAACAAATCGAATTTAAAGTGCCAGGAGATAAAATGGGATTAACAAAAGAAAATTCTTTAAGAGTAACATTAATAAGGCACTTGTAATATTTCTAATATATTCACGTAATACATTTTTATATTCTTATACATGTATGCAGCTTGTACAATATCAATATGCATTGATTTCTTAAGAACAATTTATAACGTCATTATAGCTTTTATTAATAACTAATCTTGATGAGAAACACAAAACGTGACTTTATGGTTTAATTAGTTAAAATTTAACCGACATTTTAGCGGCGTTCACTTATTTTCATACGGCGACGTGACCGTGCATCCCGCTTCTGTGCGCAGGGGATTTAACGAGGTCTCGTATTTGTTCCAATATGGGGTCACCGAGCTCTGGGTGATTATTGACACTTAAGGAGGGCACAAATTTATAGCCTCATATATTTTGTTCCGATTGCCACTGGCGTAATCCCCAAAGAAACTAGGATTAGTCGACGATATAAATTGCTCTAGTGTTTTTGTATTCACCATTCCTCGTCATTTATGTTTAAAAATTCAATTTTCAGAACGTTGCCATCAAATTTAAAAAAATAATACGCTTAACAAAAAATGGTGCATGCATTAAATAAATGTTAATGCATTGTACATTAAGTTTATGATTAACATGTCGGCCATTTTACATACTTTTCTTTAAAGTTTGAACATTTTTGAAGTTTTATATAACGCCTTCCCCGATATTATATTGCGGGTGGGAAATACATAGATTACATGATAAGGGTATAGCTTCGCTTTTTATGGGCATATTCATTATTATGTTACTGCATTGCAGGTCTCTCGAGAATATGAGAATATTGCGTGCCTGACTTTACATTTGGTCCGGTACAGTGGCGATAATCAAACCCAATATCGAACTGCGAGCAATAGGGGGCACATTAACATGTTCAACGTGACGCCACATGTGATTGCTTTCGGAACACCCTCTATAAGTCAACACGACACATTGTATTATTTTCGTGACAAATTGAGCTCCTAAATTGGTGCTATTATTACTTACTATTATTTCTCAATACCATGAATGTCACTGAAATGTTTGGTACTTCACGTGCATTTTTATATTATACTTAACATTACGTTTCAATTATCTAAAGGAACAAATTAAAATTTCAAAACTTTTCGCTGTATATAGATTATATAAGATAATATTTATAGATATAACGAGGCATAATTGATATAAACGATTGTCTTTAATATCAATATGAAATACGTAATAAGTGCTTGCAGATAATTAATATTTATCTACGTCTGTTATATTAGGATTCTATAATCTATCGCTGTAAAGACATCCTTCCACATATCATCTTTTCATTTCCTACAAACTTTGCCAAACTTTGCAGTACCCGTAGCGACTGGGCCAGAGTTTCGTTAAAACTAAGAAAGAAAAACATTCATTCATGTTCAAAACGGGAAGTTTTCAATTGAAATTTAGCATTCACTTGAAGTATGAGAATTTAAGTGAGGGTTCAATACAGCTTGCTAACATATCTATCAATTCGCGAAGGAATTCGTCTTTGTAAAGAGTTTAACAATTTCTTATTCTCAAAACTCCCGCAATATAAACAATAATAAAAAGAATTGTAACTTAATACTCTATTCAAAATTTCGAGTCACATGATACATTACGAGAGAAAGCTTTCAGGGACTTACTTGGAAGTTTCCTAAAAGCTTTCCTTTGTCCATCACACTCCGCACCTAATGAGCCTCTCACCGGATTCTATTAATTTGTATTTAAATTTATACACCCAAAGTTTGTTATTAGTTACTTGTAGATTGTTACCATTTATATACATACATATTTGCTTATTTATAATAAAACTTTAATGAGGGACACAATTTCCCTTTGAATTCAAGTAAACAAGGTGTTTTCTTGAAAATAATAAATTGAAATTATCTTCCAATACAGAACTTGATTATTGAAACGTGAAATAAAGCAAGATTTTGTAATTAATTCGTGTTTTTAGTTTAAAAGTTGTATAAAAATTAACTATAGATTTAATGTAATAATCAGCGAACTAAGATATACTTTAAGCCTAACTAAAGGTACAGCAATAGTTGGCCTATGGTAGTCCGAAGAAAAAAAAACTGTCAGAACAATTTTAAAATAAAAGAATAAATAGTAATGCAGGCAGAAAATAACCAGATGCATATGTATAGAGCTTCTAATATTCCATTCTAAGCTTAATTTGATAGTGAACGACGCTGTACTTGAATGGCCGATTTGTTTGTTTTTATATGCTATGGATATAAATCCAAATAATTTAATAACTCCAAGCGACACGTGTACGACAAAACTAATTTGGTATACCTCATACCATATCCGAAGTAATTGTACTCGAATGAAACCACGAAGGAACTGCTCGTTGGATTCACGGTCTCGTTCAGTGAACGATTGTTTATGACCTCAATCATTCATTCCATTGCTCCCCGTCGCCGCTCACTCACAGACGCATACATCTCGCGAGACGTTATTATTTATCGGGAGCGAACAGGCGAATCGACTGTTGCAATACTTAAGTTTTCATTTAAACTATACAGGGTGAGAGTACAGCTTAAATGCGTCGGTAATAAAAAGTCAGCTCATTTGTGTTGCCTTTTTCAGTTCCGAAATATACAAATTGGTATCAAACCTTTGAACACACGACTCAAAATGTTTGTACATATATAATTGGTCTCTTTGTATCACACATTAATACGTAATTAATTGATTAATGTATCAAATAATTTTATATTAAGCACGTCACAGCGTATTTCAGTTTTTAGCATTTTACGAGCTTGAGTCGTTGTTAACACAAAAAAATATATAATTGAGCATCCTTTATACAAAATTTAGCGACAATTAGACTATAAAATAAGGATGGATGATTTAAATAATTTTGTTTATTACTCCTCTCCGAACTGTTGCGCAGACGCATACGTCTTACCAACGACAATATTATTTACCAACACAATGACATACAGATGTTGGAGTGAACGAGTAAATCAACTATTTGCATTCAGCGCCCGAGCACAGCCCTGCGTGAATTTCACCGAGATCACATCCTACAGGTTGTTTTCAGAAGAAAATTACAGCATTGTTTCGCTGTTTAATTTTTTATGCAAATGTTGAACATTTAGTTCAACATTAACATTTAAAAAAAATCTTATTTGTTTACTAAAAGTCATTTGTGCAGTAATGCATACAATAACAGCAGAAATAGCTTTATAAGGTTTAACCATGAAAATGCGTAACAGATCATGTACTTTATATTTGAATACGAAAGTAAACAAATCATATCATAGTTGTGAATTTAAATGTTATTATCGAATTGTGTGTAAATGTACTATAATTCTCCTACCACATGGTGGCAATCTAGAAAACATCACCTCTTGGAATAAATAACAACATCCTGTATGTATGCGCGTGCGCCGCTGGCCGCTATCTCGTTAGCGACAGGCGCCGGCGAGACAAATGCGACTTGTTACTTACGTCGAGAAATCGCAATAAGAACATAAGCAGACACGTCGATATTGTACGCTTAAGGCTAATTCCGTTATGATTTTATTTAGTGTCATACAATAGCAAACCGATGATGATGATGATGATAACGAAAAGTATGATATCAATGAGCCTTATTAAGTCCAATATTGGATATAGAGTCCTCGGACAGGTCTCGAACATTCTGAATCTGAAGAACCAAATGAATTAACCAACGAAAACATCTATCTTCGGATTCCGAGTCACCGAGCCGTTGAGCAAATTGATCGCGTTATTCAGGTGCCCTAACAAATAGTAGCCTACACCTTGGCGTAGCAAACAGTTGCCGACGTCGGGAACGGATACAATTGTCCGGAATATACATTTACGGATAATAAATATTTTGATCAGAATAAGGCTCCGATGTTTCTAATAATGGACATTACACATGTCGCTCATACGTCGCGGGATCAAGCGCGCGACGGTTAGGAGGCGATATATAATCCTCGTTCAACGTTTTAATTGCGAGTCGTTTAAATGAATTCGCATTCAAATGTGTTCCATTTATCAAAATGAAGTTGACGCGACGCTGGAGCCGGCGCGAGGGAAACTTTCGACTCGGGCGTGAATTGGAACGGTTTTCTGTTACTACGAGTACGTTTTGTTATTCATACATACGGGAAAATAACTCTTTTCACATCCTAGAACGGGTATTCTAAACTATTCTGGAGAGTTTGGACATAAAAGACTTTTTTACAGAAATGGCAATTGTTCATTTAATAATCGCTCCATTGAATGAGCGCTGAAATCATTGTAAAAATTTTCAAGTAGCGATCATCTCACAACAATGTATACACAAAATATAGCTATTCGGTTCCAAACGGTATTATTATATCGTCGGAGAGGTAAAATGCATCGCATTTGTCTCGATTTTTCTATATCGTATTTCAATATTTAGGTTATCGTTACGTTGACAAGCGGTGCGATTAGAACGAATTTGAATGCAGCGATTTAATAATATCCTTTCAATGTATACTGTTACATCAGTTCATAGTTTTAAAGTGTTCACTGATATCGCTAACAGTGCACTTGCCTGCACAGTGCACACCTGTTATCAGTTAATACTGATTTGTTAACAACTAAATTGACACTTACAGTCTTACTCCTACAATCCCATCGAAATCGGACACAGATTTTTTTACACATCCACCACAGACTGCCACCTTCTTCTTCGTCTTGTTTTGACGTAAAAAATTAAATTACGTTATGAATATAAAAGTTATTAAACCGAATTCTAATAGACGAGAATTATTCGAGTAAATATCTGACATTTTAAAATCAATAAACGCTTTCTAGCATAACAAATTAACATTCTACGATACGTACATCATAAGTCACAAGCAAGCATCGCGACCGCTAGATTTAGCGATAAGCATAAATAAAGGCATGCGTTATATCGTATGGAAACGACCCCGTCGTAAATTTGTATCCGCTTATCGCATATCGAGAACGCGTAACTTGAGAACAGCGCTGCGGTTTGATCGATGGCTTAGGCGCTGCGTCCACCGCGACTGTTTGTCATGGTGACATTTTGTAGCCTAGTCGAGTGATATGAAGAGTTGGGAGTGTACTGCCTATGGCAATGCAATACGGCAATATGAGGGGTCAGCGAGGCACGACACATAGATGACGACACTGTCGACAAACAAATTTTTGCCGACACAACCTCTTCGACATCCATTTCGGAGCGGACATTGTTGCTTGTAATGATCGACAACAATAGGCAACAGCAACAAAAGATCGCAGTAGCAAAAAGTCGCAGTGGGCGCATGCCCTTAATAATATTACTGTTCGCAATATAACGTGGTTACAATGTAAAGTCACCGTTTCGTATTACCGGAAGTAGAGCGAATGTACCTACCTAAACATTTGCGGTAACGCAAGCTCTTTTCACAGACAAAGATGACAGAAACACCCAAATTAGCCTCTGGAGTGCGCCGGTGTATGATCTCGGCAGTAATTAGCCTGCCTTGCTTGCATGTAGAGCTTGATAATAATGAGCTCTACTTCCGCAAGTCGAAAAACATTTCATATGACGTCTTCGCTGAGATTAAGAAGAAATTGTACATGCTTCCTGTATTATTTTTTATGTTGTACCTCATTGTAATTTTGATTTTGATTTAATCGAAAACATAAAATAAATTTTTTTCTATGATATAGCTTGTTTCAATAAAATTATCATTTTATAACAACAATAATAGATTTATTGATCATTGTGCGTAATTATCGATTTAAGTATTAAATATACATTTCATTTTCTGTTGCAGTGCAACAATATGTACTTTAAGAAAATAGATGCTAATATCTCAGCGGTCGTCTGCCAGAGACAGTGTGCGTCTTGTATACGGCTTCTGTTTGTTTTGTCTCTTTCTCAGACCTACTTACAGCTGTGATATTTCAATGAATTCTATTCTACAGTTGTCAAGAGAAACAGAGACGGACATATTTATATACGTATGCGCACAGACTTGATATAACCAATTCTTGACATATTGTTCCAGATCCTTTATGTCACTCACAACTTTATTTAAACAAAGAACCAAACATATCTGAACGGTCACTTTGATACGCTGGGTTCATACGAACACGGAAACTATTGCTATTATCGGTGGAAACTGCTAAGTCGCATTGTTAAACTCATTGTTTTGTCCTTTCATTCCATCATTGGAATACTGAACTGATATGATTATTATTACCCATATTTATGTGTTGCGCTATCTATAATTCCATAATATGTCTCATATAAAAATCAATTAAATACACATTAAGCGTTATAAAAGCTAATCAGGGCAGCAATAAAAAGTGTAAAAGCTATTGGAGTGGCAACATTGAATTACGTCGTAAACTATCGATATTGACCACAGACTACATACGGAATAGACATGACAAGCAAATAGAGAAAAGCATATCGAACGACTACCTACTGTAGTCTATAGTAATACAATAAATGTCTGTCTGTTTGTAGACAGAAGTGTCTGTGTGTAATGTCAAAATAACAGCTTTTATTAAATGCTTACGGAATCTTATATGGTACTTATAACAAAAAACAATTTTTAAAATTGTTATCTGTCTGTTGGTCCTATTTTGATGAGGTTTTCACTGGCAAGTAACTGATGTTACATATAAGGAGTAAAACGGGCTATGTTTATTAATAATAATATTTGACACGTTTATCGGGCCAACTAAATACTGGCAATAATTATATTACGGAAATTAAAGTACATTTTCGATATGGTTCCATGTACTCAATCCTGATTAATTTTAACACTCCAACTGAGGCTGAAGAAAAAGTAATCACAAGATTGAGTTATCACGACTGGAAACAGCCGCTCAGTTCTACGCTACGATAACATATATATTGATCGGTTTAGATATTCAATTTCTCCGATGCTCTGAAATAGAACAAAATATATACGAGTTTCTCGTTTGATTTTAGACATGTCCATAATTTTTAAAAGGCATGTATTATTCTGTGTATTAACTGTTCTATAATCTTTTTATACTTAATCCATACTCGAGTGTCCGTCCTATGGAGTGCGTGACGCAAGGGAACGTCTCGCCGTCCCTGTCACACTGCTGAACTCTTTTACGACTTCGTTGGTTATGGGAATTGAATAATTTATGAGATATTTTAGTGATTACATTTCAAGATACGAAGGATACAACGAACTATTTGACCAGTCATTTGATCCATGTTGCATGATCCATGTGGTATATGTAATTGCTGGCATATAAAGTTACGGATGAAGTCTTGATCCACATTCAGAGTTGTAGTTGACGTAGGACGGTAAGCAGGCGCTTGACCCGTTGGTACAGTGGTCAGTGGACCTTACTTAATTGAGGGTCTTGGGTTCGATTCCTGATCAAAACAAATATCTGTGCGATGAGCACGAGTATTTGTTCTGTGTTTAGATGTACGTATGTGTAGAAATTTATATATGTAGTTTATCAATCGTCTGGTGATTAGCACAGGGTCTGCCTAGTTTGGGATCAGCGGATGGATGGTCTAAAATTTCGGTAGTGTAGCATCTTCATCCAATAGAGTTCCCATTCATCCAAACGATATCATTTCATGCATGTTTGGTTTTTTATCCAGACGGGGAAGGTGTGTAACGCGCACCCGGCATCCACAAACATCTCCGACATTCTTCCGACAAACAGAACCTGGGACTTTTCAATGCTAGGGTAAATAGGCTTTTTATAGGTATGCGTGGTCCATCTTAGAACGACTGAAGGGTACCCTATTGTATAATACAAGACCTAGTAAACAACCCACAACCCACAGTAAGTTATGTTTACGAGTTTAGTACTAGCAGTTGAATTGAGGCGAAAGTCGTAGTGTTTTTTCGAAGGAGAGCTTTTTTTCTTTTATTGAAAGGAATCATTGGACCTCGCGAACGCTTCTTAGGGTAGTTTATTTCTGTACGTTTGCTGTTTCCTTTGTGATCTGTAAGAGGCTCGGCCCCGCGCTGTGGGCGTACATGCGTCAACCAGCAGTGCCCAGACGGATGTGACTCATGAATAATTCGTTGAGGTAATCGAAGTCGATACTGATTGTTAGTCAAATAAGCCATTGTATGTACTCCCGTCTGATATTGGAGATTGTGTAGGTACTTTTTGGGATGTTTCTGAGCTGAGTATCCCTTTGAGACTTTTTCGCCTTTTGCTTGCAATATACGTAGATCCCTACTAGTATTATAAATGTGAGTTTGTTTGTTACGCTTTCACGCTAAAACGACTTAACCGGTCATCATGAAACTTTGTACACATATTCTTGGAGGTATTAAAACTAAGATAGGATACTTTATAAGAAACATTATACGATTTTTTTTTACGATAGATATTTTTTTTTTGTGCAAAAATCTCTTAGTAAATCAAAAATTAAAAGTAGGGATAACTAAATTCAAACGCGGACAAAGTCGCGGGCACAGCTAGTATTTTATGAAGTAGTGTAGAGAAACTGTTAGACCGCAGTAGAGAATTCTATATTTAAACTGCCTTTGTAATAGATGTTATAATAATAATAAGAATCGAATGGAAGACTGATTAAAGAGAACGGTATTGATCTATTAAAAAACAAAATTACAAAGGCACTAGCGTTTAGTTATTCCCTTTAAAATTATATCCTTTACTGTGAATGTACTTGAACAGAAATATAAAATGTAAATTATCCCTTAATTATGCGTTCAATAGCGGGCAGATTATAGAGTGAATTTAAAACTCAATATATTTATAAACCTATAATGAATGTTTAGAAAAAACTGAATATTAGATATATGTTTTATACGTAACTACAATATACTTCTAGATACTTCTAGATTACAGGAACACGATCTTTATAGCGTTATGTCAGGTGACGTGGTGAGTTTCGCGTTTTTAATAACTTTTCTCAGCGACACGTAGAGTCCCAAGTGAGCACGATATTTACTTGACTTAAAAGCTGTCTCCATGTTCTCTATGCAGACTATGCAGAGTGCGATAGAGTCTTCAATTTTCACTAATGGTGCATTCATAAGTGATATGTACTATTAATATATCGAATAGCATTGCAAAGTCAATTGATTTTTGTTTTTTGCATTTGCATTCCATGCACAAATCAATTCTTACGAAAAATTATATATTAATTAAAGCCATCCAAACTATAAGCTCCTAGTAGTAGTAGTTCGTGATATGTGATTATGTTTACCAGTGATTGTATATCCTACTGCAATGCATCGGTCTCCTTCAATACAAGTAAATCTCTTATGATTGTGTTGATTGGTGTAAAAATAAGTCGTTCGCATACTGCACTTGAGTAACAAGAAATCATGTTATTAGTATTTAAAATACAAAAACACATTGGCTACGAATATTACTTAGGCAGAATGATAAACTCAATCGGAAATCCAAAGATAATTTACAATAGAACATTTATCCAACATAACCATAAAATTTATATTCACGTAGGACATTCAATCGGGGGACATGGCTTGTTTATCGTGGACAGCTACAAGCTACAGCAGACGGAATTACAATGCGTTTTGTATTGCGTCCGGAATGACACGTTCTTTCTCCCAGGCCATCAAACATAAACACGGCAGCCATTTGTTTACACGCCTTTAATATGAATGGATTATTCGTGACTAGATTTCGTATTAATATTATGTTTGTTTACTGTCCTTTCACGGCTGAGCCATTAACGCGATTTTGATGAAGTTTAATGTGAAGATAGGTTTTAGGCTCGGGGGAGGATATTTTCTTTTCAAATGTATTTTCTCTAGACTTAGGATATGAACTAGATATTTTCGAATATATAAAATGTACGTGTTTCACTATCTTATTATTAAGCTCACGGGGAACACTAGTCTAGTAGTTTCGACTTTATTATTCCATTCCACAAGTCTGAGGTGCAAATATTGGCTAGTATTTAACTTTAAGAAGTAGGTAATGTGGGAATTAATATCATATGTTGTAACCGTAAAGGAACACTACGTAAGGAGAACTTCACTTACCTCCAAAGTTCTACATACCGGTCTCTAAAGCATGTCAAGTCTGTGAATCTGTGAACAGTTGAGCAATATGAATATTTTATCGTGAAGAAATACTGACTAGTATTTAAAAGAGAGTATTGAACAAAGGGAAAAATATAAGTCAAATGTAATGTATGTAAGTAAAATCTCCCAATGTTTTCAAGGGACATGAATTAACCCAGACATAGCCGTTATATTCACCAAACTTACTATTCACACACCGCGATGTACATTACGCGGTTTCCTGGGTAGCCATAAAGTTGGACGATAACCACCAACTACCAACATACTGCTGATGTACTTAACTTAAACCCAAAGAAAACTAGTAATTTATTCGGACACGCATTACCCCAATTGTTCAGTATAGCTTGCATCAAAATTGCACATGCGCTGTAAAATAGTCTTCCTTACATTCGCCGTAAGATCGAAATTCGAGTGTAGTCGATTCATAGTTAGTTCAATTCCACGACTGTTTTAGGCGATGTCCCTCACGGTCTGCTGGGCATCGGGACTGGGCACTTAATTATGTGATAGTAGTGTCCGTTTAGTTGAAAGCTCCTCCGGCTGCTCGCGAATTTAGATGCTAACGTTAAATCTACTTTACTGGTTCGTTGGTCTAGTGTTCAGCTGCTGTTAAATAGTAGATTGTTAATAGCATTGTTCTTATTAAGGAAGAAAAACAAAGTTCATTACCTAAATTATTTGTATAAGTATTATTAGTATAGTAGTATTTTTATGTATCAGTATACTAGTGAAATTAAAAGGAACAAAGAGATTTGTTGTACCAAATTCGTGTAAACTAGTAACAAAATATTTTAAATGCGACCAGAGCGGAAGCATTTTATATGAGCGGGAATGAAGTTCCGTACACTAGCAAATTTCGAATCCTGAACATAGTAAAGCTTTTACCCGGAAGACTTCTAAGGGCTTCGGAAGACTTCGGCAACACCGCCGTTGCTTTTATTCTTACAGCCGCATTTTATGTCTTCCTGTTGAAAAGGTACATTCGTGTAGTAGTAGGTAGGTACCAGCTGTTGGCTGTGGTCAAACGAATTGGTTTTATTTACATGTCCTACGCTTATTTGATTACAACGTCTTTTCCCGCGGAATTGAGACATTGTTCAAAAATGTGACCGTTCACCTACCTCGATATTTAATATCACATAGATCCCTTCTCAGTTTTGAGGTGAAAGACGAAGAAACAAACTTTCGTATTTACAATGTTAATGTGGATGTAGGCGATTTAAGCAACGGACGGACATTGCTGTACTAACGACATATGACCGTTCGACAATACAATTTGGGGGCATGAGGCGTACTTTGGATTTGGCCGGGCCTTTGATTAATTTAATTTAAGCCTAATAGCCGCACGGAATTTGTAATTTAGAGTTGCACGAGCAATTTACCTTGTTAAATTACAGTTGGAAACTTTATGTGGTTTAACTGTGGTGGTAGTTTTAGGACCTGCAATGTACTATCCCCTCGTGTGGATGCGAGGCGGCTGGGGTTAATTGAACTTCGCTTTTTCAACACCCAATGTTGGTGTGCCGTGTTGGGTACTTTATGAACGGTCTACTCTTATTTTAAACTGGATTTTCGACCACTTCTTAGCTATTTTAATTCTATTTAAACATATTCAATATTACTAATATAAACTTTGTGAAAGCGTACATCGTATATTAATTAAAGACAATACGCTACTCCATACAATATCGCCGAGTGAAAAAAACAAACTGATAGGGGATGAAGGGATAGATAATACAAAAATAAACATTCTATTAATCATGCCATTTTGAATTCATTTTTAATATTTCCAATGACATTGACAGATTTATTATAAGCAGGAATGAAACGATAAGATCTACGTATGTATTTGATTAGTTTGTATTTACTAAATATTTTTCATAACTTATATACGAAACTGAATGTACGTTAATGATGATTTATCTGTCTTTGTACCGCTCAATATAATTCATTTATTTATATGTAGTATTAATAAATTTAATTTAATTTAATGATCGCTCTACGAAATTTACCGTTCACCAATTAAAACGACCTCAAATAATAACAATCAAAACATAGAACAAACTCGACAAAAGTAATTTAGCAATCAAAACCCCCCGAGTTTGAATTGCGAACGAAAACAAATCCGCAATTTAAGTCGTCGAAAACAAACGATCGGAGTGGATTCGAAAATGGAACGAACGCAATCATGGAGGATTGTGACCCGGGGCCCATTCGCGCCACATATCTTGGGCGGACTGACCGAACGTAGATCTGCGATACTTTTATGAATGTACCCTTCGCTACCCGAATTGTGGGCAGCCGAGAGGGGCGCGGAAGGTCGCCAAGTGTGGATGGTCGCGGCGTAAAGGGATCGCGCGAATGACATTTGTGTAAGCGTCAGCCTACCCTCGAGATTAGCCGCACGCGATGACTCCGGCCATCGCGACAGGCACAATGAGATATCGGAAATAAAAAAATCCATCAATTTATTTTGTATGAATATGTGCTCGTCTTTTATGATAGTTTTTTTTTTTAATATCGCAAAATATTATTAAATTGATTTGTATTTGATAGGATATTCCCCATAAGTGGATTTACGAAATCTAATTTAGTAACTATAAGCAAGGCTATGTATTCTGTTCTTAAATCTGCAGAGATTTCTTTTAACTTCCTTTGGTATCCCTATTTATAGGTACTAATACATACATATATGCATTAACACCTTGTAACAATTGCACAGTGGAAATACTTAGTGAATAATGAAATTCTTGTTTCATTAATTTCGTATTCGCTATAAGGTAAATAGTCAATTATAGATATAAACAACAACAACATACCGTCACGCCAGGTCCCTAACGGGATAGGCAGAAAGCACCGAGTGCCAAATATTTCTGTCCTTGCAAACCTGACGCGCTTCGTTTACATTCATCATTTTCTTCATGCATACACGCT
>DWDX01001953.1:0-16589 GCA_018245675.1 Agara michaeli | reverse complement strand
CAGCTAATGATAACGAAAGGTGTAATTTTGAGTCTATTATAAATATTTGAATGCTAGATTTTCGCCTCTGTTGGCAAAGATCATTCGAACCTTGGGTGTTTTAGAATATCATGCATTATTTTACTTCATTTCAATGGGAGTGATGGATTAAACCCAATAGCAAGACGACTTATATAAATATATTGTGTATTTTCTGATTGAAAGAGTTTTATTTGTTATGAAATGAAAAGTAACGTTAGCTAAAATAAAAGTCACAATTATATTTACTTACTCAGAAATGCAGATAACTCTAAATCAGCGCATTGCATAGACAAACAAGGGGACGTTTGCAGATTTAAGTTAAATATAGGCAGTATGGACTCATAATTTCAAAGTGTCGTAATTATATAACGAATGTAATTTTTGTACACATTTTTGGTGTTTTAATTTCTTTGTGGTACTTATATAAATAATTAAAAAAAACATTAAATACTCACTTCCACTGCCCTTAAGTAGGTATATTTATTATATGATAAGATTGTATGATTATAATAATAAAATTAATTTCTTCTTTATTAAATTGCCCATGTCCTTTTGTACCTTATTTTTGTAATAAAATATATACCTGTGTATGCTAATCTTTTATTTACATTTCTATACATACACACTTACAATTTTTTTGTATAAAAATATTAAACAGAGCCCCAATATTAAGCAAGCCAAAAAGCTCTGTAAATGTTGCCACACACATTACACAATAGTCTAATAATTATATACCTGCATGCTATGGTTCCGCCTTCTTGGCATTTGATATTTTTGTTGCAAACTTTTGAAAGAAGTTCCTTAGTCAAGACATGTTTAACAATATTATGGTAATGCTGACACAGCTCATCTAGAGACCAAGACAATTGTCTATCTAGAATCAGTTAACATATATAACTCAGCCTTATAGTTATCACATAGTTATTAAGTGCACATTATTCATGTGTCTCGTTAATTCCTTCTTCAAGCTATACTTCTTATTACAAACGGCACAGCATTCAGATTTCTCCATATGACTTCGTTTGATATGATCAGATCTACGACCGGAGGTCACAAACTTTTTGCTACAAACGCTACATTGATATGGTCTAGTGTCCGAATGCAATCGCAGATGTTCAAGCAAATTCTTTTTGTGTAAAAATGTATACCCACATATTTCACAGATTTCATTTCTTTGATTATCATGAATTTTGAAATGTTCATTCAAGTTACTCTTGTTATAAAAACCTTTGAAGCACACTCTGCATATGTGTGGCCTTGTGTTCAAATGGTTTTTATTGATATGACCTTGCAATGTTGTTTTGCTGAGTGTTTTATAGTTACAATCATTGCAATAGTGGTAAATACGTTTCTTTCGAGATTTCCTTGTACTTGGAAGTGATTTAAATTTATCTATATGTTGAAATGGTATAGAGCAATGTGGGTAAACTTTTACAACCGCCTCTTGATTATGCTTTGGTTCATGAATTACATTAAGATAGCAGATTTCATTGTCTTTGTTGGGTACAGATTTATGATTATAACCTTCTGAAAATGTGGGTACTTGTAAATTTAAAAAAACCTGCTTGTCATCAGCTGAATATATATCTTCAGCTTTTCTCTGTAATTGCTTAAGAATACTATTCAATAATATTATTTTAATTTTTCTTTTATATATAAGTGTATGTAACTTGAATATTGAATCCAGACAGTCAGTACAAACATGGCTGAAAAGAAAATCCTGAAAAAGATATTATGAAAGATCAAAAAATATTTAATCAAAGATAATTTGAAACGTCCAATAAGACTCAGCAAATATTGATAACATAAAAATAGAAAATAAAATAAGTTGATATTTAAGTATTCACAAATTAATAACATGTACTTACTTGACATGTAAATAAACTTTTATACATGTCAGCTACTGACAAAGATATATTACAATATTCATTGGTGATTTCAAACACGGAATATATATTTAAACTATTTCTCACACATTTGAAACATAGAAAACAAGTATCCTTATATTTCTCCGAGTCAAACAAAAGGTTTATCAAATCCATTTCTATGACATTATTTGAAAAATTAGAAAAAAGGTGTTTTAGTCGGTTTATTTGAACATCAACGAATTATTTTATTTTGTCACAAACCCAAACCAACGAGCATCACTTCGTTTTTATTTAAGACAGCTGTAGTGTAATCTGTATTGGCCTCAGGATCAGCTTAGATATTTATTAATTCATTGTCAACCTTTGTAAGCTAAACATTTTAATAATATACATAAATATTTTTTTTTACATAAAAAGCTATACTAACTCTGTACAAATTTTATAAAAAGTATTTAATTATATTATATCTAAATAAAAAGAATTGAAGCTGACATGTTCATTTCCGTTTTGATTGCATTCATAAAATTTATCATACGATTTTAATTTAATAATCTCCGTAGAAAAGCAATATTTTCTTTTATATATTAAAGAAGAAACGCATTATAAGGATACTTTTAATAAAAAAATATGTATCCACATAATTTACAGCGTTTTCAAGTATTTCTGTCCATTATATTATAAGCAATCTATGTTCGCGTCATTACAGAAAGTCAAAGTCAACTTCCGTCCGCCATCGCATTGCTTGAATAGGCTTTGACGTGTTGAAATAATATAAAAGTTGATATTGCACTTAATGTTATTTTGTCTAGTATTTATATATTTCCATTTGGTTTGAGTTTTATAATTTTGGCTGTTTATTATCTTTGTGTATATAGTTACATATGGCTGGTGTTTTAATTACATAAAAATGGATGAACACTTGTTTAGTGTAAAGGCGGTAAAATCGTCCAAAAATGCTCATAACACATATGAAAATGTTACTAACTTCAAACTGGTTAAAAATGAGGACTTCGAACCATTAACTACGAAGAATGCAGTGAAGTTTTTACTTGAAGGATCATTGAGATACAGAGTTTGTAGATATTGTCTACACGTAACATCCCAATTGTCGGAGCCAGATGAAATATTCGAGGTGGCGCGCAAAGGAGCTATTTTTAAGGTTACCCTCAGAGATATGATCGCCTGTGTCCATCCTTTCCAGGTGAGCCGTTCATTTTTTGCCATGTATCCGGCTGGGTGTCGTTATTCTTAAGCTTTCTTCAATATTTGTTGCCGATAATCATTAATAATTCGATGTTGACTACCATTTCTTTATCATTAAGCGTGCACCACCGCTTACATACCTTAATCCCAGTCTGGGAGCTAGTTCTAGCAATTTCTCCAATGGAGTGAGGTAATATTTATCTGATATTTCATTTAAGATTATGACTAGTGACATGAGTATTATGTTTTTACTATAGGAGCAAAAGATCAATATGGTAGTTGAAAACACATCGGCATTTTGTCAGCTTACGTATTTTGAAGTCATTCCTATTATTATCTCTTGCACGAGTAGTTAACTATTGGCATCAAAAAATTTATTTTTATATGTGATACATTAATTCATGTCAATTTTTACTGTGATAACTTGACGTAAAATGATTGTTAATTACAATTACAAAGCTACCTACAGTTCTAATACTGTATGATGTACAACTGTTAAACGAATTATTGAAAAAACTAAATCACTATGTGAAACCTAGAATGGGGCTCCCCCTTTCTTTGAAATTGATGACAAATTGAAATTGAAGTTGATAGCAAAATTGATGTGTTTAGTAAGATGTGTAGAAATGTTTGTCCTATCAGAGTTATGTGCTTAGCTAGTTAAAACTGTACATTATAGTTTGGTATATTAAAAGTTAACATAAATCAACTTGATATATTCAAATTAAAATCGAATACATAAAACATGCAAAGTAATTCTTTGTACCTGTGTTTCTTTTAAATATCTGGTTTCTATGAGTCTAAATTTATTAATATCAATTCCAGGGTGTCGATGATCCAAACTTCCCGAACAAGATATGCTCGAGGTGTGTGGAAAATGCTATCAGTTCGTATTTATTTTCCCAGCAATGCGAGAGGTCCGAGCGAGCATTGAGAAATTGCTTTGCCGACATGCATGAGAAATTTGAAAAGTTAGACCCCATAGAGAGAGGTAGAAAACGTGGACGGCAAAAAGCGAACCCAAATCCCAATGTACTTTACACAGAACACCAAAGAGTCGATGATTACGCTGAGCCAATCATTAACATTATAAACATAGGTTCTACGAGCTACTGGAATGAAAGGGAAATCAACGAATTGGAATGTCCGAAATGCTGGCAAATACTACCCAATGTGGAATCCCTGTTGAATCATGAAAATTTGCATCCCAAGAGCATGTGGTACAGTTGCAGGCTGTGCGGCCAATCGTTTGTCAAATATCGCCAATATAAAAAGCATATCAAAGACTTACACATACAAGAGACCTATCTCCCCGAGTATAAGAACACCAGTTTCAAATGCAACGATTGTGGCTTTTCCAGTTACTGTCTCAGTCAACATTTACGACACATGGAAAAGCATAAGTTCAAAACGACATTTGAACATCTCATAGACAGGAGTATGAATCGGCTGTGTGCCGTTTGTCTGGATAAAGGAACCGGCATGATTCATTTGAATGAAACGGTAGACCTGAACGGTGGTTATCCAGGACTGACCGATGAAAAGACTATACGCGATATTGTATCTTCGACATTCCCCGAGGTGAGTAAATTTGATTTTTGTTCTATAATTTTTATTAAGTAATCGATAAGGTGTTTATTATTGGTGTGTGTGAATAATTAACATTTTCAATGTGCATCCCCAATGACCTTTACTGACCGATACAATACACATAATACATACAAGACAAAAGAAAAGCATTTAAACATATGACTTTACATAATTCTCGAAGATGTACATCGAAAGTACCGCATAAAAATATAGTTTATATGTTAGATGTAAATGTTCTCCTTGTTTCGGCCGTATATGTGATATTGTAAATGGTTTTAGCGAAAATCATACAAATATCAAGAGTTGGTCATTCCAATGAGAGCAAAGATTATGACGATCACAAAGAGGATGGACCGTAGCCGCGAGAAGAGTATCACAGCTATATACCACAAAGACAAGATAAATTTCCAATTTCGTGATCCTATAATACTTTCAACACAAAACATTGAAATTCAAAAATTTCATATATTTATTTTAACCCCACCATGTATAGTCACCCAGGTAGGGCTTCCGCGTCCATTGAATGACGGTTCACTACCAGTTCCTCCAGCGAAACATCTTACAATTTCTGATATTGAAATTAGTAATGATGTAATTTCCACACAGTTTAGTACAATGAAACGCAGTGGCTACGAAATAGATGACAATTTAGGATTCCAAGACACAATTGAAATGAATGAATGTCAACAGCCATGTTCCCGTGTACACATGAAGGATTCAAATCTAACGGGAGATCCATTTGAATCTTGTAAGTCTTGTTGGATTTTCAAAAGACCCTTGTGCCAAACATGTATGGAAGCAAGCAAACGAGATTCTACCACGGCTTATATAAATGTGGACGATAAGGGGAATCCAATAATAAACATTAATCAAGAAACGTGCAAATATTGCTGGATTTTTAAAAATATCGGCAAATGTGATTATTGTGAGAAAATTGTGGAATCTAAAACTGTGAGCCCTGACGACAGTATCAATCCAGTTGCCACATACAGTGTGCAGAAAAAAGTGATACTACTTGATATTACTAAATGCCAGCCAACACACAATAGCGTGGACATGTTGAATCCAGAATTGAAATTCAATGCTACAATGGGAACTAGGAAAAGGAAATTGCCTCTAGAATCGTGCATACCGCGAAAACACAAATGGATATGTCACATCTGCTTCACTAATAACGATAACAACAGAGAGACATGCTTCTGTTGCGAATTCGATAAAAGCATACTACGTAGCACGGCTAAATTCAATTTTGGAATGATCAAACACTCTTTTAAAATATTCAAGTCTCAAAATGATAAGACACTCAAACTAGGCGATACCGTCGATGAAAACCCGAAATTGCTTCCAAGGAATGGTGAACCAACCGCAGGGTTGCCAGTGGAAATTTCAACGAGTATACCAAAACTGAATATGGAAGAAGTAATCCATATGGACGTAGAAATACCCTCGTCGTTTGAAAATCAAATCAATTTGTTTGACAAGTGTAATAAAACATTATCTGTACAGGAATCCATGGATGTCTCATATGATGTATTCGCTGAACGAGATAATGATAGATCAAGCCCTTCCACTGTACCCATTCAAGCGAGTGTCAGTAGTCTGATGCCAAACACAAGCACGTTCCCCAACACAGTATTGCATTTCAACATTGGTTCAACGTGTTCAAATAATGATAAGCCGAAGAATCGCCGAATTATGAGAGCCTTGAGGCGTATGGCGAATATACACAAATGATCAATTTCTTGTTCGGTCTTGATTTATGCACATTTGTACCAGGAAGTAAGGTATTTAATTCTATAGAAGTGCTGGTTCACAAATTGATAAAATAAATGGCATCCGCTGTGAAGACGCATTGTATAGTTTTGTGTTACTGTTAAGTGTATTCAAGTTGTTCGATTTTGCAAATCCTTTTGCACTGTTGGAAATATTTAAGGAAAAAAACTTACTCTTGTACTTACTACCAGCACAGGACTGCTTATTTAAGATATAGAGTGATAATTACAATTGATATTGTTAATCCTATAACAAGCCTAGCCTCGAGTATTCTTTGTGCATCATGATTAAACTCAACAACCATTAGTCATTAGTCTTAATTTCATATATTCACTTCTTAAAATTTAAATTATTTATGACCTACTTATAATGACTATTGAATAGTCCGTACAATATAATGTTTCGGTCTTGTTATTACCAAAAATTGTATAACTATATGATTGTCATAGGTATATATTTAAGTTAACATTGTAAATACACAATTGATTCTGTAGGAAATTTCCATTTGAAAACTGTTGATTTCGTTTTGTGTGAAGAGGTTTGGATTCTTGGGAAAAAAGAACTCGGTTAAAAAGGGTTTCATCTAATTAAATACTTTATGAAATAGTACAGTAATATAATAATGAAACAAACTATTGAATATTATATTTTTGATTACCATGATTATTGATTGGGCTTCCCCATAACAAAGCAGTATTTAAGCTACCTAGTATTTTTTTTAAATATACGAACAACTAATCATACGTAATTGTGGTAACCGACTTCATTCCTGATTTTCTAAGATATCTAAGTTTCAACAATTTTACTTAAAATATTCAATGAAATGTTTTCGTTGAAAGTAACGAGTAGTTGATAGTATGATTGCATGTGCTTAAGGATATTTGGAAATATACATATGTTCTTTAAAGGAATTGTTTTGTTTTAATATTCAAACATTCTACTTGTACCTTTAATATGACTGAAATTACTGAACTTTTTTTTAAATTGAAAAATAGACTTATGTTTATATAGCACACTTTCCTGAAAATTCCTCTTGTTTTGTATAATCACATATTATATATAATTATAATTGGTAATTAATTTAACGTTATCCTTAATTATAATTAATTATTTGTAATAAACATGAATGTAACATTTTCAAAATACTTATCACTTATACACATACATATTTCAAATAACACAAACACTACAACACAATTACAATATTTTTATATAGCAGTACAGAAGTTTAATTGTGGCTGGCTGGCCAGTAAGGCCAGTTAGTGAACCTGGGTCCTGCTGGGGTGTTGTAGGTTTGACTCCCATACGAGACCAACATTTTTTTTGTTGGAAATAGGCTAGCTTTTGGCCACTATCTCAGATATTTGTGA
The DNA here is from genome assembly GCA_018245675.1 of Agara michaeli. Classification (NCBI taxonomy): domain Eukaryota; kingdom Metazoa; phylum Arthropoda; class Insecta; order Lepidoptera; family Hesperiidae; genus Agara; species Agara michaeli. The sequence continues at coordinate 8,764 of DWDX01001953.1, read as the reverse complement.
GATGAATGATTTATTCTCTCCTAATGTAAAATATCCTATATATGTATATATCTATAATATTTATATGTATGTATTTTAGCTATCTGGTCACCATAGTACAAACTGCATGTTTTGGTTCGAATAACTTTGCAAGGTTCTCCCAAAATAATATTATTATCATAGCATCATCGGTATTAGTATTGATATAGAAATAGTCCCAAGGCAATCAAATTATGAACATTGTATACAAAATTCCAGGCAAGTTAATTACCGAAGGGCATGCAAGTCATGTCTTCAGACAATAATCATCACCTGATCCCAATGCAAGTTGTCCCATTGTCAAAGATCTCTCGTTATCTCCATGGTTATGTCGCCTAATATACTTCTTCATAATCCTATTTCCTCGGGAAAGTTGTGTGGACCCTCAATAATTCTCTCCAGAACTCATCAGCTCTTAAGAAATAATTTTTTTTCTAATAAAGAGACAGGTTACAAGCTCAAAATATGTCTCAAAACAACGCAGAAAATATGTATTTTCTTCTATACATAGTATATCTCATTAGTTGCTTGTTAAATTTTTTTTTAATTTTTTTTTTTATGTTGCAGATGACAGTACACAACTACACAGGGACACACATATGCGACAAATGTCTAGACCACGCTATCATTACATACGTGTTTATTACAAAAATAAGACATATCAGGAGTAGATTGGCGACGTGCGTGAGTGTGATGCTGGACCAGCTGACCGATATAAGGGACTTCAACAAGAACGTCTTGATAGAGATATCGCAGGACACGGTGCTGCCGCAGACTAACGACGCGGCCAAGGTCACGGAGGTCGGTGATGACGTGGATGAGTCTAAATTGGAAGTGGACGTTCTAGAAGACGAGTTCAGAGTCGACTCCAGTAGTTCGGAGGACGAGAGCGATACCAAATCTGATATATCCTATGTGAAATCTTCAGACGCGTACAAATTCGAAGATTCCGATGACGTCAAGTTCGAAGACGAGGAGGTGGACGTGAAGTCGGACATATTCAAATACGACGACGAAGAATTGACGGTGACCAAGACTACTGTTAGCGATATCGTGGAGGAGATTGAGAATCCAGCAAAGAAAGTTACCAAAACGTACGTGAACAAGAAGCTTCTCAACGGCTACCAGTCCCTGATGTCCGTCGAGGACGACTCCCTGAACGACGTGTGCGAATTTTTGACGTTCAAAAAAAAACGAAAGACGTATAGACGTTTATATAAATGCAAATTCACCTGCCCCTACTGTAGCAAACACTTCATATCCGATTATTTCCTTAAGAAACACGTGCTGAAGCATACGACATCCAAGATCGGCTGCACCCTGTGCGGCGTGCAGTTCAAATCCAAATTCCACTTGTACGAGCACACCAGAATGATTCATCTCATGAAAGAGAGCTGCTACAGCACGTGCGAGGTGTGCGGCCGGACTTTCAACAACACGAAGAAGATGAGGAAACACGAGAAGACTCATAAGAGGAAGGAGTGTCAGCTGTGCGACAAGTTCTTCGCCTCGCAGAAGCACTACGACTTGCACATACAGAGGCACATCATTAAACTGAACATGATCAAGAACTGGAGGGTCCAGACGTGTAGCTTTTGTGAGAAGGAGTGCGCTAACGAGAATGAACTCTCGTTGCATGTGAATAAGGTGCATCTTCAAATCAAACCGTACAACTGTGACATGTGCGACAAGCTGTTCTACACAGAGTACGATTTGAAGAATCACAAGAGGGTGCATAGTTTGTTCTTGGAGGAGTCATGTGAATTTTGCAACAAGACGTTTAAGTGTAGGAAAAACTTGGTAATTCATGTCCGGAGGCATCTAGGCAGCAAACCCCACGTCTGCCAGGTCTGCAGGCAAGCCTTTTATTCGGAGAACAGAATGAAACGACACATGATCATATACCACGGGGGCAGGTTCTGCTGTAGGCTTTGCAAAATGGTCATGGCGACGAAGAGCGAACTCAAAACTCATATAAGCATAGAACATAATGCTATGTAGTGTAAACAAACTGCTAAATTAGTTCTATTTTGTTAGACAATCTTTGAAGTTTAAATATCTGGAAAATTACTTAAACTTCAAAGTTATTTACATGAGTGCATTATACAGAGTTAGAGGAAATATATATGTTAATGAATTTTTATAAAGAATTATATACAATTATATATGAGTCTTCCTGCAATGTTTTACTTGTCGTAATGGTCGTTTAATCTTCCCCCTTTGCCCGGGTGTGGGAAGACACGTATATTGTTGAAGTGGTACACCACTCGAACGTAAGGGTCATATGTGCTCTTATTTTTGCCAAAAAATATTCACTCCCCGATTGTTGATGAAATTTTTATTGATGATGTTAAAACTAATTCAACAATAGTCAATAGATTTTATATATGAAAATAAGTAATTGTATTAGTCATAATTTGAAGCACTTTCAAAGCTACCATACCCAAAAATACCAAAATGCTACATTCACCGCATACATTTATTGCTGCTTGCTACGTGTGGAGATCGGCTATTACAGGGGATCGAGAGTAGTTGTTTATGAATTCTCAAGATAACATGTACTCACTTTCATCATCGTCAATGCTTTTGTTGTTCCACCGTTGGACACTTGGTCTCCTCTCAGAGCAGAAAACGAAGTGATGATCCTCCAGCAGGCTCGCTGCTTAGCAGTCTACCTCTCGCGTATGTTAAATATAATATAATATGCCTTATCTAACATAGAAAGAGTGTCTTAAGAATTAACAGATTGTACAATTTTGGACTTGTTATTCAAAATAGTGCAATTATGAATTCGTGTCAACGATAATTATATTATGCTTTAGATTTTCTATGGTTTATTTTTATATAAGATAGGTAATTGATTGCACAATGTGTAAATATTACGATAATGGGAATTATCTTCTCGTACGAGGAACGGTTGCTAATATAAGTCATAAATAACATATAATGTAACAGATATTGTTCTAGATTATTTTTAAATAAATGCTATATTAAGAAGTTTGATTTAATTTTATTTGAATGCCATCCCACATCTATAACAAAAATATATGAATGAAAAAGTTTACCTGTTTACGGTTTCCAGAATTTTTTATTCTTTGTTGATATTCATAATGGCGTCCTACATTTCATAAACAAAATGGGATCCGAATTTATGCAGCTGTTTGAAATTTTAAATTTGGAACGTTCGAGATTGAATGTATTATTCTAACAGTAGATTCATAATAGTTCTGTCTCGCTGAAAACGGGAACGGAAAGGAATACGAAGAGGCAGGTATTTTTTGTAAAATACTAATAACTTGCGATCAATTAGTCTAGTTTCTACAATTTGTGCCATAGAATGGACGGCGTCTTTAAAGCAGTAACTAGAAGTTACTTTCGAATAGCGATAAGAAACATTTTATTTTGGTGAAAACCGTAATTATGAGCAGGCAACAGTTAGTTATTATTACCACCAGAGACACCTGCTACCAACATCAAAAGACTAATAATATCAGTATTAAAAAAATTTTTGGTATTAAGACAATTTTTCTTTGCAAATGCGGATTGGTAGACTTTACACACCACAAAACAAAATATTTTATTACATACAGACAGGTTTGCAGGTTTTGGTCTTATTCAAAGTTGGTATCATATTGTGTGTTATTATTTCTGTGGAACAAAATTATCACATCTACTACTTAGACATGTGCAGCCGGTAACCACGCTTGCTAGATGCAGTAATTGACACAGTCATCCTTTTGGATCGGTAGGTATCTGCACTAGAAACAAAATATTCAAGACTTTTCTGCAATGTAACAACGTAACATCACGCCTGTAATCCCCTAAGGGGTCGGCAGAGGAGTGTAATATACCCCCACATTTCACCATTTTCTACTTTTCTGCAATGTGTTTCTGCTAATTATAGTTAGATCGTAATAAACCTTACGTTACGCAGGCGTTGTTCAAAACAGCTTAAGAAATCGATGAAATAGCAATTATACTGCAGGGACCTTGGGTAATATTTCATAAAAATTTGCTCCATGATTATGATTTCATAAATAACTTCTTCTAATAAATTAAAGGTACAAGTATGTATATTCATAAAAAAACTGTTATTCATATGAGATATAAAAAGTCGTGTAACAGTTGTTTGTGGTATTTAAATAGGACCCCAAGATATGCCACCGACAGACCACGATATCCTCATTTTGACCGACCCAAAGATTTGTACTCAGTTTACTGACTTTTCTTATCTTTATATATAAAATCTTAACACTACATCAATATAACCATTCCAAGAATATATTAATTGCTTATTAAAATAATTAAGACGAATTTTTTTGTCGTATTAATGAACAATGAATCTTTGAGAATAGCCATCTTAATAACCAGCGTGACAAAAAATAATTTAAATTGCAGATGAGATAACATGGAAAGAAACGTTCTACGAAATGTCAAATTGGACTTGTTTTGCCAACTGGACATAGTCTTGTCAATTGCAAAATAATGCAATTTATTTACTGTTTACATCCTATGCACCAAAATATTTTGTTGACTAGCATTCGCCTGTGATATGTGACCGCCTTTTAATATACAAATAAAATGTCGTGGCTTAATTTGAACCAGAGTTTAAGTAGTCTGAAAGGGCAAATTACAAATTTTGCTTCCGAAGTGTTATCTGAAGGTGTTGCTGAGGATGTGAGCGAGGATTTTTCTAGAAACGATGCCACTGTGACGGAACTGCAGGAGAAATGTCGTAACCAAGAGCTTGAGGTGAGTTTATGAAGAAAAATACATAATTTAAAATGGTATCATTTGACAGATGGTTTGAAGGTTATGTTTGTTTGATTATATCTCGGCAATTGATGTAATGACTGTCTTCTATAAATGTAACACAATCGGCATTGCGTATCATGCTCTTGGGATTTGGTAGTTTTTTTTTTTTATTTCTGGCTAGTATAAAAAAATATCACTGCTATAAGAAACTTAAAGGTGTATAGTAATATGGTTTTAAATGAACTATTAACAAAGATGATTGTAAATTTTCAATAATAAATCATTCTAATCTATGACATTGCAGATAGGAGTAATCTGATTTGGACAGACTAAAATTTAATAACAAAAGAGTAAACTTTCCTTTGCCCCTACATCTAATAATGCAGATTGTAGAATATCCCTAATAAATCCTTATCTTTTTACCACATTATCATGTAGATTTACAAAATAATATATCATCGATGTTATGAATCACCCTGATCCAAAATTGAATAGCCACAAACTGAGGTTTTTAAAATATCAGCTTTACAAAAGTTGTCATTTGTACGTAGATATGTATATCTCAATCTACTGCAATGATATTAAATTAATTGCATGCATATTTCAATACACTACGCTAAAACCCAAAACAATTAATTTTGAAGAAACATTTTAAACATTCCTTACAATTGAAGAAATGCTGTGTAGGCTTTTTAAATTTTGTTTAGTCTTGTAATCAATATGTAATTTTGTGTATTTTTAATAAGATTCTAGGTTCAATTAAGTTCTGGCCTTTACATGTATAAGCTGATAAAACATTAAACTATTTATGACATTCTTCAAGCGTACATTACTTTACAGTGGTAGACGTTACACTTCTAATTTCTTCTTACGATAAGAGTCTTGTCTCTAGAACAGAAACAAAAGGGGGTTGAAAATAATCGACATCTACACACATTAATCATTTATCTGTACTTACATATGCATAATATTAAAAAGTTTGTCTATGATATAGAAATAGCTACGTTTTCTTAAGTCACAATACATATAGGTTTTATGAATCATTCTATTTCATACAATCCTAGAGGAAATGGCCTAATTGAATGCCTGCATGTCACCTCGTTTACTAGCGATCTATTGAGATTCACAATCTAACTTCCCAATTACAGACTAGCAGTTTGAATTTGAATATCTGCACAATATAATATCTTTAAGAACCAACACTATAACACCGGTTAAGGGTCTGCGACGAAGTAATTGATTACCTAGAATTAATTTGGTCCTGTTTATTGATATAATATATATAAAGTGACATGTTAGCTTTTTTTTTCAATCCCTTTATTGGTCCGCATCTGGACCGGGTCTCCTCTCATACTGAGATAAATTTAGGCGCTAGTCTAACACACTGGCCAAGTGTGGGTTGGTAGACTTCACACACCTCAGAAAATATTATGTAGTGTATGTATGTTTGTTTTTATGTTAATTTAATTTTCAATGCTCGGTAAACGGATATTTTGATTAACACTGCTTTATATATATCAATAGTTTTACTATGTACTTAGATAATCATCACACGCTACCGGGGACTGGAGACTAGCGATTTCCTTTCCCCCAATGACATACCACAACCTTCCTTATATGTTGTTTTTCCTCCAAGGCTCATGTTAAATCCCCATGGAACGGGGACCATATAACACCTCTGCATCGTGCCTTTCTGGTCTCCATATCTTATCTATTGTCTGTAACATGTTCTATTAAGAGATATAGTAATCATTTGATGCCAAATAAGGCAATGAAATTACTGAGTTATGGTAACCAGACAGCTGACAAACATACATACGTCATACAAATGTATTCGTATAGATATTTTTATTATACCTAGATGGAACAAAGAGTTTAGTGGCCAGGGACTCTAAGGATCGAACCGAGAAGCCGGTCAGATGATCTTGGTATGTTTTGGAAATAAAATAAATACACAGTCATAATTCATGTAAAGTTAAGAATTCTTTGCCTCAGGAAAAATATTTTATATCTGTACATACCTTGTAACGTCTAGTTATACCTTTCGAAATAAGCATGTTGAATATGCCACGAGGGCAGTACGACATTTAAATATATGACACTTTTATTGATATGCAATAATGATAAGTTATTAGCTCGTTCCATTTACTATGATGCAATTTATTGTGCACCAGTTGATAAATGCACTTTAGCTCGCTCTTCCGTGGTAGGTGTTCCCGCCGTAAAGAGTAAGCTCTTTATAAAAAATATCTATATATATAAAAATCAATTGCTATGCGTTAGTCTCGCTAAAACTAGTGAATGGCTTGACCGATCGGGCTTATCTTGGTTTTAAAATAAACTTGGAAATCCGGGGAAGGTTTAAAAGGTGAGAAAACACGGAAAGAATCAGAGGAAAATAGTAATAAAAGCAATTTGGTTTTTCCATATAATCAGCTTACCTGTCAAACATAATATGATGCACCATACGTCCCGTCAAATATGATTAAAAACTAAATTGTTTATTTACTGTCAGGCGGTACGAAGTTCGCCGGGACGGCTAGATTAGTTTTTTTTTGTGTTAAAATTATTTTATACAAAAGCTTAGGTCTTTTATTTAACGATCGAGGCAGTACGAAGTATGCCGGGTCAGCTAGTAAAGCTATAATAATATCTGTAATAATTGGGACAATTCCGCACACCGACACTTGATTCCAAATTAGACAATTAATTGCCATATGTATACAGTTATTTTTGAAAACGAAACTGATAGTCATTTCTATGGGTTCATAAGCCAATGGCGTCCAAAGCAAACTTCAGTTCCAACTGCACCGTTACGTGGTGGCCGGGGGGAGATAGGGTACCGTATCTCTGTTTGTACGGGCTATCTGTTGATAGCAGGCTTTGCCGGATTGAGTTCTGTGCTCCGTTATTAACGAAGGGAGGCCTGGGTATTGAGCAATACACTGGTGTTTTTGTTTATTTATTCGATACGAGCTGTGCCCCGCGTTTATACCCGCGTAAAGTACGATCCCGTGCGAATTTCGGGATAAAAAGTGGCCTATGTATTCCCCTAAAACCTCCTCTATCTTCCAGTGAAAGACCCGTTAAAATCGGTTCAGACATTCCCCAGAATAGCCCGGACAAATAAGACAGATAAGCGAAAAATTTTAAAAACTTTATTTACGTTCTAGTATCGCGTTAACAACCATCTACACTTGAGAAAACAGTTATTTTGAATTCACAGACAGACACTTCAATTTTATTTATATACATATGAATAGATTCACAGAACTTAACATGGCGCGGTCATCTAATCCGTTAGCCAAGTTGACCTGCAGAGTTACAATAAAAAAAAATCCATTGATCTTTGAAGTCAATTATAGTCAAATTATAATAGTGCCAATACAAGTAGTAGGTATATTATTATACTATCACGCCAGTACCCTGAAGGGATAGGCAGAATACGTCGGGACAAGTAACTCGATCCTTGCAGTTCCGACGTGCTTCTTATTTGTCTGTTATCTAATTATCATAATGCAGGTTGTCCCTAATTTGCGATCAGGTAGTCGGGTGAGAAGTGTGAAGTTATTGCAACGCCTTTTCCCCCCTCGCCAAAGAGGTCCGGCTTCCCCTAAACTCCTCCCCATTCCATTTTATATACGCCCATAAACGCAGAGAGTGGCACTAACTTCGACTCAGCAGTGCTTTGACGGATATTTTTCTTTTTTTTTTCGACCCTTTTATTGGTCCATTGTCCTCTCCTAGTGAGATGGCTTTAGGCCATAGTCTACCACGCCGGCCAAGTGCGGATTGGTGGACTTCACACACCTCAGAAAATACTATATAAGTACTTTATAACCCCCGGCACCCCTCGAAGTACGTGGCTGAATTTCAAACCACTAGGCTACCACTGCTTCTGCTTTTTTCTTTTGTATCTTTCTTGTTTGTATCCCGGGTTGGGTACTGCTGGATTTTTCTAATTTAGAATTTCTAGTAGTTACTCGGAGTC
>DWDX01001952.1:0-16595 GCA_018245675.1 Agara michaeli | reverse complement strand
GTAACTGGTGAATTGTGGGGGTGTACTACACTCCTCTGCCTACCCCTTAGGGGATTACAGGCGTGATGTTACGTTATATTATTATTATTATATTATCACGCCAGGTCCCTAACGGGGTAAGCAGAAAGCATCGAGTGTCCTATATCTTTATCCTTACAAACCTGACGTGCTTCTTCTACGTTCTCCCACCAAATACGCGCCGGTATCAGAGATACTTGACTCTCCCATCAGCAATCCATTTCTCGTTATTACACCAATACTCTCTTTTACACAAACCCCGGGTCTTGATATAAGTGCAATACTGGGTACCAGAGTCACGGTTTTGTATTTATTTTAAATATCTTACATGTGTGTAAATAGTCGTGTAATAATTTAGTAATCATAATTAATTTGCACTTATACTTCCATTTATTAATTTTGTACGCCGTAAAAGGCAAAATATGGCTCGAACTAATAATCCTGTAACATCTTTATATGTATCCATATTTGTGCAAATGAACGTCTTTGTCTTACGCAAAGCATCGTTCTTACGCATACTCGTAAGTTATAATATGATTAAAATGTAATTTCACGACAGCCCACAGCTACGCGTCATATTGTTCGTAAATATAATTGACCGTAATTTTCCTTAAACCGACATTAAATACAGTAATGTTTACGCCAAACACGATTTCAATTAAGGCCTGTTTATTATTTCGTTCTTCGAGAAAGCCCGTAAGCTGATTGATTTCTTAGACGTTATAATTACGTTGGGAAAACATTATTAAGGAACACAGGAAATACATAGAAATAAATATGTTTCGGCGGCGTACGAAAAATTTCTATAAACGACATAACAGCAGGACATCTGTGGGAGAATGTAATTACTACTTTCTTATTCATGTAAAGGTAAATACGAGTATGATGAAAGACGTCATGTTTCATAAATTTGAGGTGTTTATGAAATATTTACGTCGTAATTTGCGATGTTTTGTTTACTGAATTGTTTACAAGGAAAATTGCTTCCTCGACAATCACCCGAGCGTGGAATTTTTATAGGTTATCTGTATATGTAGATCTGTATACATAGATCTGTATACATAGATCTGTATACATAGATCTGTATAATATGTAGATAGCGCTGGTAGAGTTTACCAAAATTATTATAGACATAAAATCCTTGATAATTAGTTTTCTGTGGAGCAAATATCTTATTTACAGTCTTTATATTTGTTTTGGTTGATAGAAGATATAAGTTACGAAACATTTCAATGAAATATCTCAAAAGTTACATAACGACGAAAGATCCTAACAGATATTCTAAATAAGAAGGTTTTTGTATATGTATTTATGTTTGTTCATCTAAATCCTTGTACCACAACTTTCATGGTAATATATTTTAATCTGATCGAATATATAAACTTATGGGCATGTCAATGTTAAGATTACAATAGCTCAATTAAATCTAGTAAAATTGACTGTCAATGGACAGAAATAGATACATGGTGTAAATAAAATATGTAGTACACGAAAATTGTAACAGAAAAAAAAACAAAATGTAATATACATGAATCTCGTATCGTTACTGTTTCTGTTCGTTGTCAATATTGGCCAATAGATCATGCGAATATTTTCTATATACAATCTCAATTAGATGAGCTAAGACAGAAAAATCATTTTCCTTCATATTCAAATGTAAGCATCACTGCAGTGTTTCGAGCCTCGCAGGAGGCGCCCTCGGATCGAGCGCACAGCCCATCGTCCTCTTCTTCGCGGGGCGGATATGCGTACTCAGGCCTCGGTTCGCCGGGTGCTGAGTCTCACTCCTACCCCTCCCCACCTCCTTAATTCTGGCTGAGCCACTATGGCACGCCATAAAAGCCCGGGTGAAGCTGTAGAGGCCACTAAGGTCAACAGCAAAACGTCAATTAGGAAAAAAAAAAAAAAAAACTGCAGTGTTAAACGCAAAAGCAGTTTGTTTCACTGCTTCCACCTATCCGGACAAGCAATGGCTATTGGAATTTAAATATAAAATACATTACGGCCCAAGCAAAGTAACGTGCACAAGCTAGTTCGTGTCTCATAAATAAAATTCATGGTAAAACATTGCATGGAAAACAACAATTCATGATGCCGTAACTTTGTTGACCTTTACTATAATGCCCACGGAAATCGGCTAACTTTCATAACATTCTTAGGAAAGCTACATAATAAAGGCCTCGTAAAAGCTTCAACAAAAGTACGAAAACAACTTTTCTAAAATTTTATAGTAGGCATAGTTTTAATAGGTAAAAAAAATAACAATCTACTGTCTTTATTATACCGTAATATGTGAGGTATCTTGCTGTTGTAAGACTATACGCTGATGTAACCTGACTGCAAAATATGTTAATTAAATACCAGGAAAAAAGATTTGACTATTAAGCAAATGAATTGAAAATAAAGCGTACGCTACACTTTGCTACTTTTACAGTATTTACACACGATGATGTTTCAGTAATTGAGGTTATGATATCTGTAATATGATTCAACTACAACTATTTCATTAGCAATTAACAGACATTTTGTAATATTTGTAATGAAGTACACCGACACAACCTAATCCATACTCAGTTATGTGTTAACCTGCAGTAATGTCAGTAAAATATTGGCGTCTCATCGTTAACAATACAAAAAAGGTCCCGTGCAGGATGTAATAGATACTTTTAATAGTATATATTACTATTTTTTTACGGCTTTATACTAGTTCTCAGCGGATTACGTAAAATAGCGTAATGAATGTAGAGGCGTCAGGTTTGCAAGGACCGAGATATTTGGCACTCGGTGCTTTCTGCCTACCCCGTTAGGGACCTGGCGTGACGGTGTATGTATGAAATTTAGAGGCTATTTTTAGCAATACATAAAATAGCATTTGTAATATGGGTGTCGAATATGAAGAGCTCTGTACAAAAGGTGCAATCTTAATAGCTAGCTTAGCAACTAGCTACATAAGCGAGGGAAACAAGAACGGGAAAATATTATATAATTGTATAACGTACATACTAGTATATGATTTGTAATAGTATTAGAATTAAAAGATCGTTAAAAATATGAATCGTATGTATAACATTGCGTTGTATATAAATGTGTGTTTCAATGTAAATTAATGATATTTAGTTATCTTCGTTTCCACACACAATGGTTTCAAACTGTAATTTTGCTCGCTCACCTTTTGAGTCTCTCCCAGTACATATTTCTTAGCACTTAAACTGCAACACGGGGCCTATTCGGCCCGAGATGGGTCTAAGCGATATTTCACAGCGTTTCTCTGGCAACGCGTTCCCCCTCTAAATGCCGTACTTGACCTTAAGACCCCGTTACTTATATTTCTCTATGGAACGCTAAAGCTTAACTCTCTGTACTAAGTCTGACTTACATTTCTTTTATACAATTCGTAATGTATGTCGAAATGATTGGAGATTAAATTTTCTCCATACACTCAATGTGTTGGTTTAAAGTGTGCTGTTAAAGATTTGCTTGATTCGCTACCTTGAAAGGTCAGTCATTCATGTTCTACACAAATTACTATTGTATCAAATGCTATCAGTGGACGAGCCAATTTGAGGTAAATTCCATTTTTTGATATGTTTCTATTTCATTTGTTTCACCAGGCATCCATTGTTAAACATTTCGCTCTATGAACCAACTCTACAATATCTATCTGTTTATTTATTACCCTCGGAGAATAATTTCTTGAGATAACCCCTTGGATTCTGATTAACGTTTAGTATTAAGTTAATTTCAAACGAATTCAATAAACTCGACAAACATCAGTTATCGGTTATGTAATTATGAATAAACGTAAAGCCCAAAAGCTCTTTAAATAAAGTCGTGCAATAAATGTTACGCCGATCAAATCCTTTACCTAACTTCGAAGTAGCCAACGTGAACTTGTTATAAAGTACTCAAAGGACGAATGAATTGTAATCGTCTTCTGATGTTCAATTCGACATTTGACGTTATAAGGGCGAGTATAATATTCGGTCTCTGGAAAGCTCGTATTTGAGTTCGGTTATATGAGTGACATCATGTAAAGTCAATTTCAGTGTCACGGTGAAAGTACTAAATATTTTCACGGTAGTTTTACTGTTACCCTAGACTTAGTGCTAGTAACATCACGCCTGTAATCCCTTAAGGGTTAGGCAGAGGAGTGTAGTACACCCCCAAATTTCACCGGTTACGTTTAAGTCCCACAATGGAATAGTTGGTGAGCCTATTGCCAGTGCTTAGTGCTAGTAAGTATTAATTATTAAACTCAGTTGCTTAATACTTGTAAGGAACACAAATGTGTATTGCGTTCACTAGCTTCTATGTATAAATAGATATATAGATATATACATATATCTTACATTATTTTAAAATTATCATTAAAATGGTTATGGCGTATAAATTACAGTTAATTCAGACTCCAGTCCCGATTGCGAATGAATTAAGCGAGTAAATTTAAATATTGAGAGAGCGGACCGTGGTATTTTACTTCTAAAATAAGTGAGTATTTGCCTGGCACCTATTTATTTTCCACAGACGAGCTCAAGTTATAGCCCGCAAGTCGAAAATGCCTGGCGAAATTAGATAATTCAAATTCAAATTGGTTTCTTCATTATTCTTATCATTAGTCAAACACTTAAGTTTTTTTTTAATATCTAATATTTTTTGGCATTTATTCAGAAGTACGTAATTAATTATATTATTTATCATCAAAAACAACAAAAAAATTATCATAACGAATACTGTCGAATGATTTGATACATTTAATTCTTTATGGTATGTATTTTTTTTAAACGAACGAAAGCAATTATGCTGCTTGTTCACGAGTTACAAAACACGTTTGTTGTCTGCCGAAAACATATTGTTGTTCAATGCCAATAATCACACACACACCATTGGGGAAACAAAACATCAATTCGACTCTTTACTATCGTGGAAAAAAACCTACACCTTCTCACATAGTGTTGATAAACAGATAATGACAAGTTCTCGACAATCGACCCCGTGTGAAGGACCCTCTGGGAACTATTCGAGATTGATATCATTATAATTATTTTCTTCATTGTTCACTGTGTAAGATTATTGCGGAAATATCTGACAATCTACATATATTGCATCTCACGTGGTAAACGATATTGTATTGTAGATTGAGATGTATCTTAATTGATCTGTCCTTGAAGATTCTGACATTTTTTGCCGAACGGCTTGTGATACACATGGTTGTTCTTGTTTTATTATGATTCATATTTCTTCGAATTTTGGGAATGCATTAAAACTGTATAATTGTGAGGCGTGCATGTAAAAAGAATTTTCATACAAATTTCTTTGTAAAAAAATTGCATTGTAAATAATGCACTTACCTATACATATGTATGTATATGTGTAAAATACATAATTGTAATTATAGTTACCTATAAAATCACTGTTTTTTTTTTACTTTTGTGACTGCCTCGTTGGTCGGGCGGTTGCTAGCGCGACTTCCGATCGGGAGGTCCTGGGTTCAAATCCCGGGTTGGGTACTATTGGATTTTTCTAATTTAGAATTTCCAGTAGTGACCCAGAGTCTGGATGTGTGCCCGGTGCATGGCTATAGGCTCACCACCTATTCCATTGTGGGACTTAAACGAAACTGGTGAAATGTGGGGGTGTACTAGACTCCTCTGCCTACCCCTCAGGGAATTACAGGCGTGATGTTACGTATGTATAGTGTAAGAATATTGTAAAGTATGCTTGCAAATGTATATATATTTTTTAAGAATATTGTGAAGTTCGGTCACCGTGTTATATTTTTGTACCTAAATTAGCTTAAGTTTTGTCTTATAAGTCAAATTGTTGTAATTTCTTAAGACAATAAAGAATCTTTAAACCGAATATTGTCTCTGGGCAGGCGGCTCCGTGTGGCGGCCGCCCGTCATGAACATGTACACGGCGGGGATGCCCGACGAGCTGGTGGAGGAAGACGAGTCCAAGGAGAACATTCGGGGGACTCTTTCTCACAAGTGAGTTAGACGATAGATACATGTAGTGAAAAAGTCTCGTGTAAAGATTTAATCGATATTGTGTGACATTTTTATTTAAATCATTTATATATTATACATATAATCATATATATATTATACATAGGTAGTTTTTGTTGTTGAAACTGCGCGAATAGCCAGCAATGAAATGCGTAATAAAGCATGTCGTGCGTGTCGCAGCCAGCGCGACCGGCTCGAGGAGATCGTGCGCGCGCTGACGCCCATGCGCGCCAGCGTGGGCGCGGCCATGGCGTGGTGCCTGGAGCACGCGGAGGCGGCGGGCGAGGTGGCGGCGTGCGTGGCGGAGGCGCTGGCGGGCGCGCACACGCAGCCCGCGCGCCGCGTGGCCCGCCTCTACCTGCTGTCCGACATCCTGCACAACGCTGGCGCCAAGCTCACCAACGCCAGCGCCTACCGCTCCGCGTCAGTACGCTCTCTCGCTCTCTCCTCAATATCTCTCTCACTCTCCTCACTCTCCGTACGACTAACCGAGTTCGATCACGACGAATCAGTTTGAATTATTTTCTTTTCAACTTTGGTACGCTATTGATTCTGCTGACGTTCGTAACTCTCGACCAGATTTAATTAAGCCACACCAATTTACAATTGCGACTCTGATTATAATATTCTTTGTTATTTCCGTATTTATTTACAAGATTGCATGAAACGTAACATCCTCTACAGATTCCAACAACGATTGGTGGAAATAATGCGCAACTGTCACCTGGCGTGGAAACGTATGGAGTCCCGGTTACAGCAAGAGGGCTTCCGAGCGCGGGTCACTCGCATTCTGCAAGCGTGGGCCGACTGGGCCGTGTACCCTACCGACTTCTTACTGTACATTAACGACGTCTTCCTTGGACAAGATAAGGTACAACTAGCTTCTTCAATTTCTTGTAAACTTTCTTTGAGACGTATCAGCCGCCCGACGGCGATCAACGTAGCGTCGTTGGACAAGGCCAGGGTATATCGCGACTTCGTTGAGTGAAGTGAAGTGATAAAACGTACTGACTGTCAGGAGGATGGCACGTTCCAGTCGGAGGGGCGCGCGGGGTCGGGAGGGGCGTCGCCCGCGTCCAGCGCGTCCGAGGGCTCGTGGGAGGGCGGCGGCGCGGGCCCACTGGACGGCGCGGCGCTGCGCCGCCTGGCCGAGCAGCGCCGCGCGCCCGCGACCCCCGTGCACGCCGCGCCGCACCACGTGCCCGCGCACGCGCCGCACGCCGCGCAAGCCGCGTCGCACGCGCAGGCCGCAGCCGCCCTCGCAGATGACATCGACGGCGTGCCCGGTACGTTTTAACGCTATATATAATTCCTGGCGAGAGAGATAAATATGATTAAGCCGTGGACGGTCGATGATGAAGTATAGTTTTAAAATCGAATATCGCTCGCGAATCGGAATCCAAAAACATCGTAAGCGACCCCTGCGCGGTCTTAAATATCAACGGACACTCATGTCTCAATACAACAGGTTGATATTTATCATTTTAATAATACATCATTGAAATTTTTAATAATGTGAAGCTGAAATGGTAATTAGAATAATCTTTTCTAGAATGTGTTATCATATTTAATACCATGTACAATGTATGATATATTATCTGTCAGTGGAGGAAGATATAGACGGCGTGCCGCTGGAGAGCGAGGAGGCGGAGGGCGGCGAGGGGGCGGAGGGCGCGGAGGGCGCGGGCAGCGTGCGCGCGGGCTTCGTGCCGTCGCGCTGGGAGAGCGTGGACGTGGCGCCCGCCGGCTCCGACCCCGAGCCCGCGCCGCCCACGCCGCCGCAGCTCGACAGGTGCGGAACTCTATTGCAATTACTCAGGAAAAAATACTCAGAGTAGATAACGGGCTGGCATAGTTTAAAGAAACCGTATACTGTGTTTCATATGTTTGAGATAATACTGCTAACATTGGGAATCATTTTGAAAGTAGCTCGTAGTCACTTGTAGCTCAGTTTTCAATTACGTTGCATAAATATTTACGAAACGCGATGATCCGAGCGCAGCGCGGAGTCGCCGCGCAGCCGCAGCGAGGAGCAGACGCTGAAGCGCGAGACGCTGCGCGACATCGAGGTGCGCGTGCTGAAGTACGCGGACGAGCTGGAGGCGGGCGGGCGCGCGCGCCGCCCCGGCCTCGCGCCGCCGCAGCAGATACAGCACTACCGCCGGAAACTCATCAAGAAGGTGACGCGGATGCACTTACCCTTCTCTTTTACCCGCCTGCTTTGACTTCACTACCTGCCTCACCTTTTCATTGGAAATTATTAAATGACACTATCGTCAAGCGTGTTTCTGTCCTGCCCGCAGGCGCTCCGAGAAGCGAAGGAGGCGGCGCTGCTGGAGGAGGCGGGCGCGGAGTCCCCCGCGCGCCGCTCGCCCCCCGACGACGACCAGTACTCCACGTCCTCAAAGAAATCCAAGAAGTCGCGCGAGCCCTCGCTGTCGCCCCCGCCCAAACGCTCGCGGTACAGGTCAGTTAAATGATTATTGGCAAATTTTATTAATTCTGCGAATATTTCGTCTGTCTGCACTTTATCAGTAGTTCAGTGCTTTTGTCATATTTGTAGCATCACTTTTATGCCATAAAAGTAGTATTATCATTCTCACAAACTCCTTGTCTCGTATAAATAATACATTTTTCATTGTTATTTACTTATTCGTTTTAAAAAATTTAAACAGTATCATTTTGTGATTTTTTCTTTATTGTATTTTAAGTTTATGTAAAAAATATCAACCTGTATATTTTATTGCAGTGATCGCAAATCACGTTCTCGGTCACGATCGCGGGAGCGCGAGCGAGACAGGGAACGGGAGCGGTCTCGCGAGAGGGAGCGGGACAGGGAGAGGGAGCGCGAGCGCGAGCGAGAGCGGGAGCGGCGGCGGCGCTCGCCCGCCACGCCCCCCGCGCACCACCGCAAGCACGGCAAGCACGCCAAGTACAAGTACTGACGGGGGCTCCGCGTGTATACAATAAAATTAATAGCTTTATTTATGTTCTTTTATTTTACTTCACTGTTCTGATCTGTTTCAATTTCGACTTGGAAATTACGACAGTTTTTAGTTTACCAAAATTTACTTTTAATTTTGGTAAAATTGAAACGAAGTTATAAAATTTACAGTAGAATTGGGTGACATGCAATTTTATCGACCAAGGAAATGAGAGTTCAAAAGACCAGTGAGATCAGATGCTTCTTGGTCTAAATTGATCTAAACTATACATTGATTTCTAAACTAAAATAAAACAACATGTGTATGTATACCTGTTTATTTTGACGCTAAAATTATTGTAAAAATCCATAATAAAAATTATCAACTAAATAAAATTTGCAACTAATAGGAAAAAAAACAGAAAACAATACAATTGGATAAGAAAGTTCTATTTCATCTATAATGCAACGACAATACAAAGTTTCAAAGTGCGACAAACAAAATCATTTCAGCATTATCCAAACAATCTCAAAGGATCGGAGAGAATCGTAATGTACGCTATAGAAGTTATACTTATCTTGCAGGCTAAAAGGTTTTAGTTTAATTAATAATATTAGTAGTCAATATGTAAAAACACGGCCAGATGCGAGCATTTAACAGAGACCCGCCGAAATATACCCTGCACAGGCACGAAAAGTATAACTTCAAAGACTCAATTTACGAAAATAAGTCCTATACAATACAAAGAACAATTAAGACCGTTTTTTGCAAAGTTTCACTGCCAACGATCTGTGTGCCTAGTGCGAGTTTTCTTCTCTACTCGTTTGCGAGAAAGTAAACAATTTGTATGGAGTTTAAACAGCGCCAACTAGTGTCGGTAATGGAAAACGAATTTTGCGAGTTCGAATGTCAGTAGCACTTGTCAGTGGGTGACGTCATCGCACGTGATTGGTTGTTTCGAGAGCTCACAGAGCACGAAATACAAAATTTGACATTCGATACGTCAACACCATAGCAAGTCACTCGCTTCTCGCCGTGAATATATTTGTTTAACTCGCACTCCGCACACTGGTCTGCTCCGAGACCGTACTGACTTGATATTGTAAGGACAGATTCATATTATTTGATGACCAATACACCTTACAATTCATCTAATACGCGACTAGCCGTTTTTGAGAAACAATGCTGATGCGACATTTATTTATATCGTTAATGCGCGAAATATATAGGTGACAGGATTTCGTCTTGAAAAATGTGAACGAATGTAAAGTTAAAGGCGCAGCAATTTGATTACGTGTTACAGATAATATACGCTAAGCTTCAAGTTGCTCTACAACAATGTATATAAACATCTTTCTAAAGTAAAGCTATATATAGAACATCATAGCCTCGCAAGAAGGTAATAATACAAAATTCTTTACATTCGCATCCACGACGTTATCCTTTAATTTGACGACTAACCACTAAAGAAGATTCAACGCGGCATAATACTGACGGATACATAACGCACATAAAACAAAAAGCGAGCGAGCTCCGAACACAGTGTGAACTGGCGTTAAGAATCCTACAAACGTGGAAAACCTATAAGCTAGTAGTCACTTACGAGTTAAACTAAAGACGCGATTACACTGTCGTCTACCCGTAACGCAGGAATGTATAAAAAATATGATTGTTTGATTTCATCACAGACTATAGTAATGTTCGTCGAGATTACGTTCGCGCGGGTTCGTTCTTACACCTAAACATTACTACGATATAGAGAGTAACTCGTTCATAAAATTCATAATTAGCTAAATATATAACTTTTTGGTTAGTTTGACAGTATTTTGGTAGGAAAATAATTTTACAACGTAGAAAGAAATAACGAATGCCTCGGAATTATTTTAAAAAGCGATTTCATTTTTTTTTTTGTAAAAAAAGCACATTTCCTCTTCAACCTCTAACAGACAACGGTTTAAAATGTAAGTCAATATTTAAAATATTCGTAAACGACAATGATATTGTCGCTATAACTTATCGGTATACTGACATTACGCGCATTTTCAATCATATCAGTATATTTAAGTGAGTCCATAAAATGTTTGAATTTTATGAAATTAATTCGTTCCAACTAAAAGTTTAACGAATGACTTTCTCAATTTCCAGAAACTACGTGTTGAGTTCTATGAATGTTACAGACTTTGCAACGCTGCTGCGTTACGGCAACACTCTTCCCCCCATTTTGGCAAATTGACACGTCATTGTAAACAAAACTTAATTTGCGCTTTGGATTTTTCCGTACACAGTATTCGGCGAAATACTATAACGTAACGTAACTGGTGAAATGTGGGGGTGTACTACACTCCCCTGTCTACCCCTTAGGGGATTACAGGCGTGATGTTACGTTATTTTTTTTTACTATAACCGGTTGACACGATACATTCAAAAATTCACCATTAATTCTTTTCTAACGAGCGCTTACGTCTTTATTTGTTTTTTTTTTGTCGAAAATCACAAGAAGTAAAATAGCTACGCTACGAACAACTACATAAAGAGGCTCTGCACGAGACTAATATTTCTACACGATAACAGCTTATCCATAACAAGGCCATGTTGTGACTTGCGACGCCACCCGTACACACGATGCCAGTACAAATCCTACAATTAATCAGCGAGTCCAAACAATTGACAACTCTAACGCATTTCTCGTATCGGGAAAAGTCCGTAAAAACACGTCGAAATCATGGCCATAGAGTCACACTAAAATAGAACTGTCAGAATTATATAGTTAAAGCCAAACGGTATGCAAGTTTACGTTCAATTTCATGCGGAATCGGACGGACAGCGTTTCACAAGGTTAATGATTAGACAATTGAACTGCTACTTCGTGACCCCACACTTCTAACGTCGTCTAACTCTATGCCCCAACTTATTTTACTACGTGCCACTTACAAGCTAGCGATAACACTGATTAGTAACTTTAGTTGTAGGTTTTCTCTTAAATTAGTTATGTTTAATCGTTACGTACAGGGTGTTCGGGATTATTCCAATTTATATCACAATCATTGGGACTATCGAGAATTTCTTTTGTATTAACATGTAATAGTTATCTATTTCAAAAAAGTGTCCAACTATGCATTTTCCAGTAGATTTAAAAAATGTAAAACACGTTTATTTTTCATAGACACTACATAATAAACATTAGGCGCTAGTGTCGTGTAAACCGTACGATCACATATATTTTATTGTCGTTGGAAATCATGTTCAGTGTATCTGTTAGGTCGTGACATAACATTCGTATATTGCAAAATTCTGGTAAAGTCTAATCTCGAGATCAGTGGCTCCGTGTTCGTTTACCGAACGTTGTCGACATTCTGAACAGTCGAGTGACATGTTTTGGCGGTTCATTCACAATTGGCGAGTTTAATAAGAAATACGTCGATTTCAAAAATCCAAGTCTATTCTATTTGTTTGAACAATATATAAATTCAATATGAAAGCGAAACGCTATTGGCTCAGACGTGGTACTGGTAACCTTTCTCTGTTTTAACGGTTACATGTCAATTACATCGTTTCTGCGTTCATTATCTCTGGGTAATATCATCGAGGTGCAGAACCCTAGCCTCGGAGTTGACAGAGGTATGAAACGTCTTGGGACAGTTGAGAATTTATTTTGTAATGGGGTTACATACATTAAAACCTGTTTTGGTTTTGATCTGCTCAGAAGACGAGGAAAACGGGCGTACAGCGTTTCGCTTTCATTTCGAAATAGTGACGAGGACGTAACGAACGGTCGTGTGACTTATTATGATTAGTACGTGATGACGTGGTGCGTGCGCGTGCGCGTGCGGGCGCGCCGTCACCGCCACGCGCGGCGCGTGCGCTGCGGGGGCGCGCGGGGGGGCGCGGCGCGGGCGGGCTCGCGGCCGCCCGCCTCCGGTCACCGGCTGCGCACGCGCCAGCACCGCACGCGGCCGTCGCTGGAACGGACCAGTTTTATTTCGACAACCGTTTCGATACTAACACAGGCAAACCGATGGAGGTATTGCACGACATACGAACCGCAGTGTTCACTAGTAATCCAACATGTCAGAGAAGCATTACGGTGTCCCTTTTCGTCCAAACGAATAATGATAAACTGTTATTTTAAATACGACATGAAATACTCATCCACCGCATAACGAAACAGTCAAAGCTCGAATATTATACATAATAAAAGAAATGTGATTATTTACATAATTTCAAATCGTGCGACGTCGAATAAAGCCGAATAATAAAAAATAATGCATTGGCTTATTTCGAAACGAGCAACACAGGTGTTCGCTAATACTAAGAGATGAAGCAAACAGACCGACACTCCGAGAAGAAGATCTACGGAACGGAAGGTATAATATAACCGACTACTGGAGCGCGCGGCGCGGCGGCCGGCGCTCGTTAGTACTACGTACGTGGAAAGCGCGGGTGATCGTACACGTGTCGGTCTCGGAAGTAAATCTACGGAGGGGTGAGGTTAGTCACACGCGCGAGAAGGGTGAGAGAGGCGCACGGTACAACGACTATGGTGTGAACGTGAAGAGGTCAATTCAGCGAAGCTCCCGCGCGGAGTGGCGGCGGCGCGTGCGGCAAGCGGCGGCCGCGAGCACGCCGCTCATGGACGTGCACGGGTTACGTGGCGATGTTACGAAGTTCCTTTCGCCAATGTTAATTTTGAAATTGTCATTCAACATTAAGGTAGTTGATCAAATCATAGCACATAACTCGCATTTCAGTTATATTTTACATTTGAAACCGTGCAATTTCATGAGGCGGTGTTCTCGCAGCTCACGGTGGGGTCGTGTTGTGGGTGATGATTAATTTTTGTATCACTTGAGTTGTATAATATGTAGTAGCTGACGAATTGACGAAGTTCTTGATCGTAATAGTAATCATTGTTCACTTGTTTTAGATAGGCTCAAAGGTTTGTTTTAAAATAGTTATTCTCCAAAACTAGATACAATATTATTACAAAAAGAAGAGAAGAATTGTTACTTCATAACTACGCACAGTTTTTTTGTTACGTTTCAGTAACGGCCTCACCTTGTTGTCGATGAAAAACGATCCCATAACACTTTTTACGTGTGTGTGTCTATTTGAGTGGGAGTGTGTGCATTTGTGTGTGTGTGTGTGAGTGTGTGTGTGCGTGTGCGTGCACCTGCGATCACGGCTCGAGCGCGACCCGCCAGGCGCGCACTTCGCCGCCGCTGCAACACACGCACCATTAGTCCCTACACTCTTCCAATCATTTCAACATATATTTCCACACGAAATTTGACACACAAACAGATTACGGAGCTACCGACGATAGCACATAAAGCTTACATTGATTTATTACTGAACAGAAACGTATACGACTTCCTAAATTGGTCTCCTCGTAATGTCAAGACACTGTTGTATGATATAAGGCTATCACGTTTAAGGAGATAAAGAAATAGACATCGGGATAGTGGAAACAGAGTTGCGTAATGCTTTGGATATAATCATTTGTTTAGACATGTTTAGACAAGCTGACAGTGAGGCAGAATCAATGTTCTAAATAAACGATCATAATCACATTCGTCATATTTCAGTGTGTATATAAAAAATAAAGTTTTTGTATCTGTCGCAAAATTGTATACATTTTACTGGGATATTAATGAGGATCCCGGTGCCCTGGTTAAGGAGGGTCTGTATGGACTTCTCGGGTGTTGAGCTCTGCATGTGTTAGCTTTTTTGAATTACCCTCAATATTTCTAATTACCTTAAATAAATATATTATATGAGATCTGTTCACTTCCTAGCATAATATGTTCACTGGCGATAAAAATGATATTGCATTTAATTTTAAACCCTCTGAAGTGAGTATTTAAAAATATATGTGTGTACGTTTATCCGCTGTTTTCGCTTAGTCTGCGGTGTGAGTTAACATAGTATTATTGTGTATGAAGTGTTGTGTGAGCGTGTGCGTGTGCGTGTGTGTGTGTGTGTGTCCGTGCGTACCTGCCGGCGGTGTAGAGCGCGCGGTCGGGCGCGGCGGCGGCCAGCGCGTGCGGCGCGTCGGGCAGGTGCGCGGGCGGCGCGGCGGGGCGCAGCGCCGGGCTCCACAGCCGCACGGCCTGGTCGCGGCCGCACGACGCCACCCAGCCGTCCGCCGCGCCGCCCACCCAGCACACGCCCGTCACCCACCCCTTGTGCGCGTTCATCACGCTCTGCCATTCAATATTGCGCTCTATATTATTCTATTATTGTAACTTTTTATACACAACTAAATAGATTTTACATTATATAAACCATTTCATTGCATCTTTGTATGTGATACCCGTAAATATAAAACAAGATTTGAAACAGTGCTCCAGTTACGATTTTACTATAGCAGTCAGTAAAATAATGATTTGAACGACACGACCTTATTAATGAAATAGTTTATACTGTAGTGGGCTGTCTTGTGGGTGGATGGTGCGAGTGAGACGGCAATACTGACATGCGTGAGCGCGTTGTCGGCCAGGCTCCAGCACTTCAGGCTGGAGTCTCGCGAGCCGCTGTACAGCGCGTCGGCGCGCAGCACCAGCGCCTGCACGCCGTCGTAGTGCGGCGGCTCCAGCAGCCGCCGGTTGCTTATTTCCCAGCCGCCTGCAATCGTTCACGTGAAGTCTTCTAATAGAACATTATATTATCTCTACATGTCGACGAGTCTCGCAGTTTAAAAAAAGCGTCATTTTTATTTACGTAATAAACACAGAAAGGTTTTTACTTCGCGTGGCCACGATCTTTTTCGTTAGATTTAAGTATCAATATTTTTTGTATATAGATAGTTACAAATAGACAATTGAGTAGCACAATGTCGCTGCACTACAAAGAGCGAAAAAAGAAAGAAGACAGAATTTTCCGATAGACAGTGAGAGGTGGACGACAGTGGGTCCGGGCGTACCCGGCGCGGGGTGCAGGTCGAGCACGCGCACGCAGTGGTCGCGCGAGCCCGTGGCCAGGCGGTCGCCGAGCGCCAGCGCGCCGCGCGCCGCGCACATCACGGCCGCCGCGTGCCCCGACCACGCCTTCAGCACGCACTCGCCCCTGCGCACCGCACACACTACGCTTTACATACCTACGCTCTTTTACACTTAGTAAATGTATAAGATATTTTATTCCAGTAAGTAAAACAAATTCAATATTCGCGTAATCTAAAATCTATAATATGATCGTTACTTTAGTAGGTCGATGGTTATGCGAGCGATAAGGTACAAGAGAAAGAGACGGACATGCGCAGGTCCCAGAGGCGCAGCTTGTCGGCGGCGGCGGTGTAGAGGCGCGCGGGGGGGGCCAGCGCCAGCGCCGTGACCGCCGCCTCGCCACCGCGCACCGCCGCGTTCGCGCCCGACGCTCCCGACGACCTGGCTCATTGTAAATATGCATCTTTATTACACTCTTAATCTACATTGATTTAATAACACTTTTATTCTTGTCGTCTTTAGTCGTGGCATGTTTTTTTTTAAATTTATAGAAGTTTACTAAAATTTCTGTAATGAATTAAATCTCCATGTTATTCAAAGGTCAGTATAGAGCAGTGTATTTTGAAAGGAGTCACCATAAAGTGGCTACGGGTGCGTTGGTCCTGGTGTCGAAGATCCGCACGGCGGCGCCCGCGGCGGCCAGCACG
>DWDX01001951.1:0-16595 GCA_018245675.1 Agara michaeli | reverse complement strand
AGAAATTCTAAATTAGAAAAATCCAACAGTACCCAGCCCGGGATTTGAACCCAGGACCTCCCGATCGGCAGTCGCGCCAGCAACCGCCCGACCAACGAGGCAGACAAAGGCTTTTCATTAGTAATTTCTAGAAATTATTAAAATGTATGGTAGATTTTATCCTTAGCGAATCGCATATACGTAATGTTAATGGTTGTATTTGTTAAACTTATAAGATACCTTTTAAAATTCGATTTCCACATAGTATTTTCATAAGAAATAAATCAACCAAATACTACAATTCATATAAATGGTTAGCTCTATGGTTCGCGGTAGACCGACAAAAATAAAACGTGTGATGTAATTGTATCGCGCACGCACCTTTTCTATAGCTTAGTCGTAAATCAAACTGATATTACACAGTGGCTTCATTGCGATTGAGTAAGCCACGTGTAGGTATCCATGTCGGTGTGCAAATGGATTTGTATATTTTCAAGCAATGTTTATGATATAAAATAAGCTATGTACAATATCTTTTGTAACTTTAAACGATATGACGCGTGTCGTTAATTTAAAGACATTCGGCAAAAGACGGCAATTCAGATATTTGTTATTAAAAAAAAACCATCTAGAAGACAAATGGACGTAAGCGTTTAGAGTTATTTCTTCTAATTATCATCACACAAACTTCTTTATGTGTGTGCTGCTCGAAATCAGTTTTGAAATCTATTTGAAGAGCTTTAATCTGTTCACGTCTATTGTTCTCGAACAAGAAAACTTGCAGCTGTTCTAGTGTAAATGTTGAGATATTGCATTACTTTTTTCCATACGAACGTACCGAATTTCTTTATATGTATAATGGATATTCTATACAAAGCATGAGCTTATTTATATGTATATACTTATAGGTATGTATTGAATACAATGATCTGCCACTTTTAAAATAATTTTTTTTTCGACCGTCATTGTTATATTAATTAATATACATATATCTAGTGTTTTAAGTTTGGTTTCAAAGTATCGTATCGTAGAAGCGACGAGTGACCGTTGCCGGCCAATCTCGGACAGGATTAAAATAAATAAAAACTAAATACATATAGCGAAGGACAATGGTAAACGTTGAAAAATATTCCCGGCCATTCAGACCTGTGAGTTATATGCCTTCATTTGATTTTGGTGAAAACGCCAGAAACCGTCGTTCGAGATTATTTGAGGAAGGGACTTTAACGAATAGACGGCTACTACATGAAAGGATTTTTTGTGGGCTGTAGTATGAGATAGACTATATACGTACGAGTAGAGTTCGCGGAAGGAATCGATTATGGGACATATGGAGGAATTGAAAACGCTTTTTATGGTAGGGACGGGGAAACGGATTAAATATAATGCGGAATACGAGCATACCGACAAAGGCGTTGCGGAAGCCAAATAAAATGGAACCAAATACATAAAGTTCCAAAATTTATTTAGTAGTTTGCTAGGATTAGATTTATGCTTTTGGTGAATATAGAAAAAATTGCATTCATTGGATTTTGAAAATTCGATTATAGCGTAAGCAACCCCGCGGATAAAATGTAGTGATGAAATAAAGTTATAAATATTCTCTATAAGTACTTCTCTTAATAACTCGTTATCATAAGAGAAAAATCATTCTCTCTTAAAAATAAGAATTCTTAAGTTACTTTAAATAATAATTGAATAGTTGAGTTTCAAACAATCTTGCTGTCAATTTAGTGTAGGATTATTATCAAAGCTTAAATCCTGTCGATCTTATCTTGTAATATAATAGTGAATTTACTATTCACAAACGTGGATTTTACTTATTTAGTCCATGACCAAGCAATGTAGAAATAGCAAACGATTTGTTTTTCTAATAGGTATAACTTTTTCCAGGTTTTCTAAAACGATTAAATCATCGCTTGAGTATTTGTATTACGTCACAGCATGACGTTAAGGCCAAGTGTGCAACACTTATCTCTCCAAGACGTCCGTCGAGACGTCCCGCCCATTGTGAAGACTCGCTCCTCAGTAATGGTCTCCGTATCTACCTACTTATTTATAATAGCCTGTGAACCATTCAGTGGACATAGAGGCCGAGGCCCGTAGCGCTCCATTTACGATTCTTGTATGCTTCACATACTCCGACCGACGGCCAATGTTTTTTTATTGTGATAACTTCAATGACTTCTTTGGAATCGGACCAGATAATAAATTACTATCAGCTACTATAAATGGGTCAGATGATAAATTAATTTTCTTTCTTTACGATCATCAGTACGTTATGTTACGAAGATTTTCCTATTTTCAATATAAATACATAAGACAGGTTTAAAATTTTAATACATACGAATATTGGAAACGAAAATGAAATGTCCGAAAGCTTTCTGAACAAAAGGCAATCAATATAGAGCTTCTACATAGTTCCATCACGTGTCAAATTATCCTTTTTAATCAATTTTTAACTCGGCACGTCGACTATATACCAATAGGTACCAGGCAGGAACGCTATGAATATATTACACGTTACAAAATGAAATCCTGAGCCAAATATAATGCAAACTCAAAAGCAATCAAATAGCATTAGGTAGGTATTGGTCCTTTAATATGTATATGCGCCCACAAAAAGTGGTGTCCATTTATTTGGTTTTTACAACGGTTTTAAAAACATCGAGACAGCCATTAACGAGTGAGATGGCAATGCTCTCAGTCCTGTTGAAACTAGGTCAAGGTGTTGTATTGACATAACTTATATCTAATACATACTTAACATCTGTTTTATTACCTTCCAGATATATTGTCAATCCAGCTTCAATAATCATCTTTACGGCAAAAGAGGCAAGACAACTACCAATTGAAATCTATATGAGTATCACTACTATTCGAGATGTTTACTTTCCTTCCAACTAGTTCTAGTTGCTTGTGTGTATGTGTGTGCGTAGGAGTGGGAGATTTCGTTTGTTGATATAATATTTAATAAACAAGTCGTGTTTCTTTAGAATAACCGTTAACAAATTTTGAGTGAATTTATGACCTCGCCCACGGTCGTAGCGTTATAACTATTACTCGATCGTCGGCCACATTTATTACATTCAATCACGACATTGTTTATTTATGTGTATAACTCGATATGGCCAAGTAAATACAATAGTTAATTCCAATATCAATGCTAAAGCTATACATATATTCGTAAGACAATGTTAACAGGAATTTTATAGATTGATAACTAAAATTGGGCGTATTTTGAGCAAATTTTTATTATTTCAGTACAGTATGTTGAATGGTAAGGCCTTAATGTTTCAAGGATATCAACTTACCAACTCATTTTTTAATGTTTTTGACAGTTGACAACTAAATTACTAAATGTAATCGAATAAGCAATTTCACTGAACCTATTTAATGTAAGGAAGGAAAACGTAAAAAGAATTCTAATAGTCACATTTGATAAGAAATATACAAAAATCTCTCTTTATTTATATGTTTTTGGCCAAATATTTCGTTTAAAATCAGTGATCGGATTCTAAGAGTTTCACCGTTCCTAAAGGATACCGACTTTTGTCACAAATTAAAAACATAAAATAGAACGCATCACAAGTGTATCAATAAATAAATAAAATATAAACAACTCACCTTTTGGAATTTAACTTTGTTATGCATTTTTCTTTCGTTTTGGAAAACAAATCCGTCAGCGATTAGTCCTTAGCACACCAATATCACAGTTTCTGTGGTGCCTCTTCAACGCACACAAATATTTAAATATAAACAACTACAATCATTCTAAAACAGTAACGTATTACAGTAACACAAGTACGAAATTGCCTATTTAATTTAAGAATTGCCGAAGGTATTTCTCAATATATTCGCACTTTCGCGTTCAAGAAGCTCGCTATAATATCACTTGACACAAAAGCTTCCCATAGATATTTCCCATTCCACAGACGTACAGTGTCATAAAATCACGAATAAATAAATTAAAATTCAACAGTTCCCTCCATGCGACCTCTGAGCGTTATTACTAATCTAGGTGTTACAATAGATTACCGACGCGAGTTGTCTTTGACGATTTAGAGAAAACAGAGTGATTTATTTAAGTGAAATTTACGGTTGATTCGGTTTCAAGATTTGAGTGTTTGCGCGCCCCCCCTGAAGGGCCTGGAATCGACCAGGCGTCCCGCCGCGCCACTGAGCGATCTCGCGAGGCTCCCGGCCCGCGCCCGCCGCGCGCATGCGTGCTCCGCGCGCCGCGACCGCCGCGCTTATCTCTATCCTGAGACATCCGCCTGTGCATTACCCGCTTCCTACACCGCACCTACGCTGATTCATTTAACGGGAAACGAAGTACGGTGCGTTCCCAGCGTACGCGTCGAGCATCGTAACACGCACTGACCTCTACGACCCAATACGCAACGGAATCACCGTTCATAGGCGCGTCTCAAATATTTATCACCGCATTACTAGCCGTCACACGACGAGGCAATCACTCACTTACTGTATTAAATTATGCCCCTTTTGAATTATGGCCACGCGATAAGACATATCAATCAAATAAAACTAATTCTACATGGAATGTCAACGATCACAATCATAAGCAATTATAACATTTGTTAAGCAGTAGCTCGTTTTCATGAATTTAATTAAGCTTAAAATCTCAACAGTAAATCACTAATAAACCCCCGTAGTCAATTAAATTGTAATTTGGTACAATTGATCTCTTTCTTAGTCACAGGTAATCGTCTTTCTAAGGGAAAAGGAATATCAAGAATGATTCCTAATATTGAACAGGAAATTCAAATTTCGGACAAGTAATAAACATATTGTCCTGACTACTTCATACCCAAATGGCATTACCTTATCAACAATAAATTGGCAAATGCCCCAAACATTACGTGATCTCAAGGCTTAATATGTTGTAAAAGTGTTTAACATAAATGTCGGACGTCACGACACATCAGACGTCACGAAAACAACTTTTCCACATAAAGTTAATTGGTTTGTTTGGACCGTTCGGAGACTCAAGGACGAAGAAATGAAACCCTGTAATATTCTGAAGTCTTAGTGTATTTTCGGTATCTTTGTATAAAATGTACATTAAAATAACAATAATAGCGCGAAGTGAAGTTATTTATCACTATTAACAATAATTATGTATTTATGCTCATCAGTTGTTGACATTCTTCATCAATTATACTAACATTAATTTGTCAGATGAATTTTGCCATAATATATACCTAATTACATATCTCATGCTAAATACCATTTGACAAAAAAGCGAGCAAGCGAAAAAATCGTGACCAATCTATGAACCTATTTCGAATTGATCCTTCAGAAGCAGTTAGCTTCAGATAGACTTGACAAATGACGATAACATAAATAAGCCCATTTGCGAGAACGCATCTCGAGCTGTTTGATTTTTTGAGGACGATTGAAATTACTGTTTATTTAGTAAAATTAAAGAAAAACTTGTAAATTGTTCGTTTTATTTAAACTTTTAAATATACTCTTATAAAACCTTTACCTTTTACATAATGGTTTTATAAGTTCAAAACCTTTTAAACTTTAAAAACCTTTTTAGAATGAAACGATTAAAAAAAGTATATTAAATTATGCGTTTTACATAATGGAGTACCAATATGAATATTTATATCAGTGTTTCTAAAAAATCTACGTCGCATGGTTATGCAAACACAAAACGATATGGCAGTAACTAACGAATAAGTTTAACTTGATAGTTCGACGAGTTTAAATTCAACTTTTCGCCACACGTACTTCGCACCGGAGGGTGTTTCGAGTAGTTCCACTCGCGGGTAACTCGCTCGTTGCAATGTTATGTTAATCGAACATTTCATCTGCACGATCCGTTGCGATTCAGTCGCCAGCTACCCACTCGTGTGCTCGAGGGAAAGTAATAACATAGCCATCTATATAGCATACAACATACGACGAACGTAGCTCTCGAACGTTTCAGACTGTTAATATTTATAACTTTGTTATGATTAAAATAACGTTGCATAAACAATATACACATTTCTAAGTAAAAATATTATACATTACAAAACCATAAAAGGAACACGGCAATATATTGACACGTTTAGAAAATTGCACAAAACAGACATACAAGGCGAGTGTTGTTGAATGTAGGTACCGAGGGAGACCAGGGCTTTCCTACCTTGACCAAATGATCTTTAGAAGCACGGCTGCAGTAAGAGCCAAATCCAATAAGAGAAATTGATGATTTTTATTGCAAGAGACAATCGTATCGTAATTTCATATAACTAACGTGTCCTTCAGAGTCATACAATTTGTACTTAGGCTCATAGATCATCTTTATGACAATCAAATAGACATTATTCACAAATCGAAAAATAACAATAATTCTTTTATACTTACACGTCAGTAACAATTAAGACAACATTTTTGATAACTCCGAGAGACTAGCGATTATTCTAGACACGATCTACTTGCGCACCCGTCATATTATATAGATAATAATAACAATTCAGTCAACAACGTGAATAAACGTGTAACAAAGAGGTTTTCAGTTCGATCCATGTAACAGATTGTTATATTATATACACTATCTTTTGAGAAGCTAAAACCTGTAAGCACCAACTTAACAAATGCACACAAACAAAAGCATTGGCATAATTCCTATCCAGATATAAGGAAACAATAAAAAAATTAGATATTATAATGTTATATATATTATAATGTTAAAAATGGAAGCAGAATATAATACTAACTCACTTACCCTCAATTGACATAAATGTTCTTAACTAGAATTAATAGTAAATATGATTAACAAGCTTAAAATTATTCAAATTGATTTTCTTTACGTATCGTAAGACTATAACAGACAACGGTCTTGAATGCCAACGCTACAAACAAACTATTCTTTCCGTAAAGGCTCCTATAATTGTCATGTCTGTGGACAGCGCAGCTCGCATTACTTGCGCGGCTATGGCGTCTTTAACTTTCAACGTGAATTCCCTGCGACTTGGAGCTGGCAAAGCTCCTCCCATGGCATTGAGGACTCTCGTCCGCCCCGCCACATCTAACGGCTTCCCTTCTTCACTGTTGCCTAGCACTTTACGAACGCATGCCGATTTACACGCTTCTCTCTCCGCCTCGAAGAGCTCCCGTGCTGCGACCTCGAAAGTTCGCCTCTTATCGACACCTCCTATTGACGTACTGTTACCGGGAACTTTTTCTGTAAGAGCTTTTACTGCCCCCGCTTTTAATATAGCTGGTAATAACAGCTCCGCCACTGTGCCGATTGTACGAGAACGCAAATAGTGTAGAACTTGTTCAGCTTCCCTTGTTCCATCAAATAATCTTCTCTGCCGTGCCGCTGGAACTGGACGAGCCACATTCCAAGCTTCCATCCAAGGGTTACCTTGTAAAAGCATACGATCACTTAACGCCCCACCACCATCCGATTTCCAATCCCGAGGAGAGTACCACTGAACAAAGTCACACAGTTCTGCCCCGGGATTGGCTGCCTTAAACGCCTCCATATCAGAAAGAAGAGGAGCACTCATCATCCTTGCCCATTGTTCAGACGCTTTTGCGTTTTCGCTTTGTTGAGTCATCAACTCGGCGTCTTCTTCTAGCTGATCTTCAGTTTTTGGTGCTGGATCCTACGATAAAAAATCGACAATAGCGCTCATACAAATAAGAATTCTTAAATGTAACTTAAATGTTGAAAAGCGTCTGGGATAATTTATTGTTTTGATGGCAGGTCGCAAGTGGCAAATTCTTTGGATAGCAGATCCAGCTATCGGTCCCGGTTGTTACCATTATCGCATCGATATCATTCGCTCACTAACCCAAATCACTAGCAATGTGCCTATGATCACCGTTTTGGAATAAGCTGCAGGTTTCCAAACTAATAGTACTAATAGTGTATTTCCAAATACAAGGAGACATAGTTCAAAGCAAATAGTAAGTATTGGAATATTAAGATGGCAGTCAAATTCAATGAAGTTCGTAAATATGTGAGTAAAAAAATATCAAGTCATAATCACAACATCGAGAGCCATTAAACAGTAGTTAACCGTCTCTATTTGAAGTGAAATCAGCATACGGTGCTTGTTTTTATTGCGTTTGTCTTACCTCATTTGACTAATGAATAACTTCTATGATCTCTCATACAACATTTTTTTTACTTATCTATGCGTTTAATTAACATTGTATTCAAACATGAATACACTGAAACATATATGTACTGTAACAATATACCATAATGATATATGTATAAGAAAAAAGCGTTTTACCTGTGTACGAGGAATGTAAAGAGGTGCTCCATTCTTTAGTGTGGCATTTTCGAGACGGCTGAGTCGGCCTACGGGCCGATCCCAAGGTAGTTGGTCGTCCGCAGTTTCTTCATCGGAGCAGTCAAAAAATTCGTCGTCGGAGGAATTTGTCACTTTACTGCCCTTCGTCTCCAGGGCTCGCTTGATGCAACAGTTGAGGAGTTGCAGTTTTTGGTGTAAGAGACAGGTCCGAGCATTGGGCGTACCGTCCGCTACCCTGTAAATAAAGAAACCAATTAAGTGACTGCAATTTAAATCTGGCGTAATGCTGCTTTCGTTATCACCTCATGGACTCGAAGTATTGTTTGAAGTAGCTAAACACAATACTGAATACCGAAACCAATAATTTAAACCTACAATAACGCACACGTCTTTAATTATTTTTAAACTATCTTACCATTTTTGTAAGATTTTTCATACGCAAAAAGGCCTGCTTTTGACAACCTTATCACAATACATACGTAGAACTTTGATCCAATCGACCCTATTCTAAAGTTAAGCAAGACTAGGTGCCTGTGGCTAATTTAATAAGCATATCCTTAA
The DNA here is from genome assembly GCA_018245675.1 of Agara michaeli. Lineage (NCBI taxonomy): Eukaryota > Metazoa > Arthropoda > Insecta > Lepidoptera > Hesperiidae > Agara > Agara michaeli. The sequence goes on along the minus strand of DWDX01001951.1, from coordinate 7,764 downwards.
TTCGAATGGCACGTTTAACAGGCGGCACCGGTTATAGCCTCGTCTTAAAATTGGGTTCCAAACATGTACCGGACATCACTTGGACGCTGTCTCCGCCAATAGGCACGACGATAGCGTGACTATTCTTCAGATCTCCCGCAGTTGCGCAAAAGAAAAAAGCTACGAAGAGCGACATAAAAAGTTTTAGTGATAAATTAAGAGAAACACGTTTCAAAAATCTCTATAAACTCTACAAAATAATTTGTGAACATAATACAGAAAATTGTAACTCTGCATTAATAAAGCAACAAGTATCACGTATAAACAACTTCGTTTTAACTTTCACTAAGAAGGCAATTTTCAAGACAAATACATGACCTCGAAAAGAAAGCAAATAGATGAAGAGAAGGCGCAATGACTAACGCAATATGCGAAACGTTTTCTCTTTCGTGTATGCTAATTTTGAACACTCAAACGGGAACGTAACACAAACGAGAAGACTCTTTAAGAACATTCGCACTAGCGTATGACATGTGAATAGATCTCACCGTCAGAAACCGGCACCTGATGCCCATCGCCGGCATCCGAAATATCTCTCTACATGTGTGCGCCGCGCCGCGACCTACAATCGGCGCGAGAACTTAAACGCGCGAACGCTCTAGGGACCGTTATCGTATTGAATTACAAATGTGTAGCGAGACTTCCATGAGGCAGGCGCCGGAGAAGTATCTTTTTACAACGCTTCACCACTAATCGGTCGGTGAACCGTTTGTTTACCGGAGTCGATGTGCTGCTATTGCAACCGGGTGTAGGTCAGAACGCGGTGGTGGGGAACCACCGCCGCGGCGCACAGTCCGCCGCTGTCGAGAGCCGCGAGCGCATCATCGCGCAGACATGGGGTCTCGCCCACAAACCTGACTTCACATCGTTTACTAGTCGCCGAATGAAAGTGACCTCTTTCCCACTGTTGTGACCCAATAATGAATAACTAATTGTGATCAATCGATAATATTGCGTGACAGTGTTAGTCGAAAGTGGCCAATTTCAAAGGATTTACACTATTTAGAAAACAATTCGGATTTTTCGCGAAATGGTAAGTCTAAAAGTAATATTGGTTGTTTTTGTCAATTAATACACCTTTCTCAAGAAAATTTCTCGTACCCACAATGACCTACCTACTTATTTACTATGTATAAGAATCTGCATAGAGAATCTTAATAGAATAGCGTAACGATAGTTCCTTGTGCCAAGAATAAATTTTAATATGAATAGACATCGATGACACTTATAATTAAAAAAATACATTAGTTAAAGTTTGAGGTCAAACCTTAAAAGTTTTGGCTCGTTTGACATGACGTTTACCGGTTTACGATTAACGGCGTCTCCAAAGTTGTCATCTTGCACTTTCACTATTATATCTGAATATTCGTTAAAATATTTTCAAAATGGATTCTCACAAAAGGAAAACAACAATAACATCGTGCAGACTCTGAACTTACTAGATTGCATTAATTGGACTGCTCGTGCAGTCTTCTGAGAACGGTTCTACCCATTTTCTTGGAATAAAATGTGCGATCGTCACATCAAACATTTTTACCATTTATTTTTTGGCTCGCATTACTCTGAATCGACGAACATTGCTCCAAGCTCTCAATTTGAAACGATGTTTGTGATTCGGTAAAACAGAATTGAATAGCAACTCCTAACAGTACTACGTCAATGATCTTTTATTTTAAATTGCGATATAGCAATTAATTATTAACACAGTCTCAGTACCTGTTTTATTAGTATTATTGACCAAAATCATTTATATTTGCTTATTATAGTTCATAAAAGCTCTTCTGGTATGTTTGGCACAACTGGGGAAAGCTTCCGTTTACGATTGTTATGAAATTTTACACGTCATGTACTGAAAACAATACATGCACCTGATGTTGTTCTCACGATTACCGGGGAAGCGGTAGTAGACTCACTCCAGAAATATTGTAAAACGTTTTAGAAGTATTCAGAAAGTTAGATTAAGCTCCGATCGGAACCCTCTTCGACAAGCAATTTAAATATACAACAAAAACAATTTGAACCAATTGTTTTTTTGTACTGGCTACCTCGAAAACAAGGGGTCATAATCATGATTATTCATTACTAAAGTTTAAGCAATGGACTGTTTTTAATCCCAACATGGAGATAATGGACATATTGACAATCTCATTATGACCATTTCTTGGAATCTAAACATTAATTCCACTTTATCATTACGTTTGGAAATCAATAATTAAATTAATTTCATACAAAAATCGACAGATAAACAAATAGAGAGCGAAAGTTAAGTATCGCTATTCTTATAATCATCACACTAACGTATTTCATTATGTAACTTCTTTAACTAAATACAATTGTTGTTTAATCGATGATAATATATAAAAGTATAGGCGAGAGTATGTAATCAGAAACACATCTGTACCTATACATATATTTTAATACTAGCTTTAGCGCTTATTTGAATCAGAGGTGTTTTCTCGTGGAAATGAGTCATATTTCCGCGAAAAAAGTACCCCATGTCACTTTCCAGCCCTTCAACTATCTCTATACTAAAAATCACATCGAACCGTTGTTCAGTTTTGACGAGAAAGAAGGGCATGCAAACGCACTTCCACGTTTATAATATCAATATGGAGTATGGATAATATGGCTGAAGACTGTTTTTTTTAAACGTACTAATGTGTGTCTATAGCGATTGCAAACAGCTTTGTTTATTTTTCTTGCACACTTATATTTCACTTCAATGAAATTTGGTACACATTTATCCAAGATAACCTGCAAACAATCCAACTTCTCAATAACTGACCTCAGTTATATAGTGTTTGTGCTCGTTGCATTTGTTGTGTGTGTCGATGCCATATCTGATGATGATGACCGACGGTGTCTTAAAAATTGTTTTTAAAATATTTTTAACTTAATCGTGTTTTGATTGAGTTTAGTGAATGAATAAGAAAGCTATAACTAACGGATGTTTTACATTTAAATTTTACTTTTAAAAAAAGAAGATTGGTTACATAGCGCGTGATCTAACCGTTTTGTAGAAACGAGATAATTACTTGAATATCGCATATTCGAGATGTTCGAAATTCAATTTTTCAAATTAATGCATGAATCGGAACGCGTTTTCAACTACGAAGCATGGGTAGAAGATGTCTTATCGTCTTCTACGTACTTTTATTCGAGGTCCATCTGAACGATTTTAAAAACGTCGCGAAAGTTCAATTAAATAAAGGATCCCCGTTTATCTTATTTACAACAATCGAAATTTCACGGAACACGTTCGAGTTTACAAAAAGCTAGCGCGACGAACTTGAAACAATGAGCGGGGGTAACTGTGCCGCTGATTACTCGGCCGACGACGCACGCCTCTAAACCGTGAGACACCATTGTACTTCATACGTCTAATTATCCTCCACTACGGCCGCTAGCGTCAACATAACCGTATTAGTGTCATCAGCATCCCATACCCTACAAACACTATCTATGTGATCAAATAAAGTCTCTCTAAAACATAAACATACACATGTACGGACTTTTCTCTTTGATGATTTATTTATTAACTAGTTGTGCCCGCGACATCGTCCGCAACATTTTATATAATTCTGAAATGAAAGTAGCCTAATTTACTCCTTATTACATCGGCTATCTGCCAGTGAAAGTCCCGTCAAAATCGGTCCAGCCGTTCCATAGATTAGCCGTAACAAACAGACACAGAAATTTAAAAAAAATGTTATTTAAAAATATGCATTTAATAAAAAGCTGTTATTTTAATATTACAAGCAGACACCCCAATTTTATTTATTTGTAACGATAAAAAACAATCATGACGTACAGGTAGCAATAATAAAGTTGGAAACTTTTGTCAAAATATGAAACAACTCGACTTCAGTACGCAGCTAAGCCACAAATGTTTTCTTCCAATTTGGTATAATTTAACTCAGACAGGGTGTCTCGACGTCGCTCTGTTAATTCTTATCAAAAGTTCCCGAGCGCTGAACTCGTTCAATTATTGGAATTGGAACTCCCACTGGGAAACAAGTGTTCATGAACCGCACGCGTACTTACATTAGACCCTACAGCGTGAAACAAAATGAATTAGCAAGGTACAAAAATCGTTTACATTGTTTCCTTACAAATTACAAAAATACCTTGAATATTTGAAATTACAAATTAAATGGTGTGGGACAATATTTTTATTTCAGAAGGAGACGATATCAAGATTAGGTTAGCAAAGGATAAGGATGACAATTTTAATATACGTATACACACATACATAATGATTAGATATAGTAGGCCATAGAGATGTACTTAAAATAAGTAAAAATGCAACGCAACTCATAAGAATAATTGTTCTTTTTCTGCTGTTTTACACATCAGTAATGTGTCGACATTAGGATTACTACAGATATTACAGGCGAAATTTATTATTGTAAAGCGAAATTTATTATTGTTCATTGTGCATACAGTGGTTGTGACAAGTGTATGATCACAATGGAAAATGAGAACGCCTTTTTATCGATGGGTGTACGAATAGAAAATCGGATTATAGAAGGGAGAATAAAACGCGACATGTCAGTTTGTTGAACCCGCGGGGCGACGACACAGGTGCAAGGCGGCGGAGGCATTCGTCTCCGTCACGTGTGCGCAACGAGAAGATGGATCGGCGGAGATCAACGCGCATTAGCGCCCTAATGCGATCGTCACGTCACGTCTGTCGTGAACACTAGGCATTCCTACTAGAAATTGCTTTATAAACTGTGTTACGAACAGACCCGCTTATGCTCGTATTGCGTTTATCCAAAACCGGATAGTAATAGTGAAGTAAGACAACTAAAAATCTAATAGACATAAAGGACCACGAGCTAGTTCGTCAACAACATTGCATACGTTACCGTTAACCGCTAGTGAGGCCATGGGTGTGCGGGTCCCTATCTCATTAACAGTCCATGGCCTCTGAAGTCTATAATATTCTATGAGGCCAGTATAATTATAGTAATCTAAAATGTGTTGAGGCGGTCGCGCGCCAGTCGTCATCGCGGCCACGTCCCCCGCCCAGTCTTGGAATCATTAACGCAACGCGGCGCGCCGATGTTTTTACGCGTTGCGCTTTTCCAAACTAAGAACGTAATCATGTAACTCTTTCACTTACATTCAATTTAGGCATGTCTAGAAAGAATACTGGCTGTTTAAAAAGAATACTGGCCGTTTATAAGTTCTGTATTCAAATATGTAAAAATAATATTTTATAATGTCATGTCATATTTTTATTAATTCCTATTAAAATGGTGAGCATCTTTAGATGTTTTATTTTCTAAAATCACGTATCTTGGGATTCTGCTTAAGTAGGTTGTATCTTTCTGATTGCTTTAGTGTAAATATTTCTTATTATTTCCTCATGTTTTGTTGATAACTGTATATAGCTACAAAATTTGGCAGCTATCCCTTTCAACGGGTCAATAAACTTGCAGCGAGGCTTTATAACGATTTGAGAAGGGCACTGCCACCCAGACTAGACATCGTACAATTGGCGAGATGCCAGCGAACAGATATGTTATCAGCTCTCTCTGGCTCACGAATCGTAAGATTACCTTAATACAAAGCGTCAGGTTTCGTCATATCTATAGTTTGTACACAGACACTAACATGTATTAAAATATTTTCCAAACAATACTAAAGGCTAAGGGTCAGCTTATCACTTTTATCTTATAATTTTTGACTTACAATTTTTGTTCCTTATCTATCAGACTAATACACAAACACTATAGTGGAATACATACATAGTTGGGACATGTTTGCTGTATGCCAAGGAAGTATGTACGAAGCCATTATCACGCTATGTTTGGGCGCTGCATTAATGGATGACCAAGGTCGGAATTCAATAAAAGTATACAGCATACCGCGTGTCTAGCACAAGATAAGAATAGATTTTATTTTCATATGATCCTAATTCCATGAGCGGTCTACAAAGGTTCGTCATGTTTTGCTGCGCTTGCGTTGAAGTGGTTATTTGTGGAACAGTCAAGTTTAATTTACTCATTGCTTTGTTCTATAGAACATGATTATAAATATTGTACTAATAACATCGATGAACTGAACTTAGAAGTACTTTGGAGAAACCGAATGAAACCATCTTTTATACTACACTAAGACTAGCGTTTTATACTGCTTTTTTTTGTTAAACAAAAAAAAAATATCGCCTCTTAAAAAGTACGGTGAATTTTGTTTTATCGTTATAAGATGCTATATACTGCGAGCTGAAAGTGAAAGATGTGATGTTATATACCTGCGCTTATTTTACAGATTTAAGATACGGCACTAGAAATAGGGAAGGTTTAGAAAAATGTAACATGACAACATATGTTTTTTAAATATCATTATTTTTATACTATTGTTATAAACAAAATAGCGGGGACAAATCGAAACATGTACTAGTATCAAAACAAAATTATTCTAATCCATGACAAGAGTCAGAGGGTTATTTTTTTAACAATACAATACTCAACAGTGTCATCGTACTTACATAACGAGTACCTATCTATTTACGATGATATACCTACATATTGTTAGATACTAAACTGTTTTCAATCATAATAGGCCTAAGATTATTAAGTAGCAAAAAGTTCTTTATGAAAAAAACACTTTATATAAATATGAAGTGGCGTGTAAGTAAGACCTTAATTAGCAATATGTAGATATAACAATTTTTTAATAAAATTTAAATACAGTATACGAATATATACAAGCGTACTCATTGACAGGTCATGTTGACACGGTATTTTTATAATATAGCTAAAAGCAAAGTTTTACTTCAATTTACCATTATTAATTAATAGCTAAATTGTTTTTAATTTCATTTCTGATTTTCAATACATTAAACATATTTTGTCCAATACAACATTACTATCAAAAATGATATGTTATTGGATTAAATAGTTTATGCCCGAACAATATTTAAATTTTAAATTATTTTTTAATTGTTAAAAAATATGGGTGAATACGGTGGCACAGAAAGCGCATTTCCGAACGGACAGCTGGGCCCCGCAGCTTCGTCCTTACCTCTCGCACCGCCCCCCCCCGGGCGCCAATTTTTAATTTCGCTTCGTTCTGCCATCGCCCGCGCCATTGTTACCGAATAGGTACCAAATATTCTTTTATTCATGCATCAGCGACCTATCCTTCGCATAGTATAAATGCGGAAATCAATATTTTTATTACGTAAGTTTACTGGAACTCATAATAGATGCATTATTCAGGTCCTCAATAGTTATAAAGATATAAATCTATAAACGAGCCGTGATGTTGTATACCGTACAGTTCCAGATATAGTTTACGCGTTATTTTTGCAGTACAATGGTATTTAATATACATCCCTTTATTCACATAATAAACTTAAAATAGTAAAAATGAAATAGTAGTGTTTCTCTCATGATAAGTTTAGTGGAATGTGGACGGAGCCAGCTCACGATCTCAAGGATTACAGGATAAATGCCTGACCGATGAGCACATTTGTTTGTTCTGTGTCTGGGTGTTATAAAAATATCCATATGTAGTATATCAGCTGTCCGTTTTCCATATTGTTGAATTGCCTAATTTAGAATCAGATAGCCGTGTGTAGAATTGCTCCAATTATTTAATAATAATAAATTAATTAATAATAATAAATTATTACTCTACCAATCCGCACTTGGCCAGCGTGGTAGACTATGGCCTAAATCCCTCTCACTATGAGAGGAGACCCGGTCCAGC
>DWDX01001950.1:0-16596 GCA_018245675.1 Agara michaeli | reverse complement strand
TCAGAGTCTGGATGTGTGCCCGGTGCATGGCAATAGGCTCACCACCTATTCCATTGTGGCACTTAAACGTAACTGGTAAAATGTGGGGGTGTACTACACTCCTACACTACACAAATGTCAAATAAAAACTACTTCACTGAATAACTTCACTGAATGTAGTCACAAGCAGAAACAACCGAAAACACATTTTTTAATACCAAAAATCTTTCATTCCCGAATGTTACTTCTGTCCCCCTTTCAAACTAAGTCTGCAGAACAGTGGATATGAATTCCGATAACTGTTCTATGTAAAATTTTATTACCTATTACAATTTACTTAAAATTTAGTGTTATTTTATCACAGCATATTAAAATCTGTTTTTATATAATATGCACAACATTATAAAAAGCAACAGCGGAACTGACTTGGCCATTTTCTCCTCGTAGAACATGCGCTGGCTGTCCAGCTGCTGCGTCAGGATGTAGGTGAACTCGAGTTGCGCCGAGTCCAGCTTCTCGCCCCCGCACGCCGCCTCCCCCGCCAGTCCGCCCTCCGCAGCCACCAGCTTGCCGTCCGCCTTGTTCTGCACCAGGCGGTGCACGAAGTTGTCGCCTGTACCACAAACGTTCACAATCGTCCGGTTATGTGAAGAGAGCAGCAAACTGGCAGGCAGCAGTCAAGAACAACTGCTGCGACTAACAAGACTCTCGAAATGAAACTGTCAGTAACATCAGTTTAGCTAGTAATAGGTGTAAATAAAAGTATTAATTGGTTAACACTCATCGGCTATAACCAGTATACATTGAATATGAATACCGGGGTTCAGCGAATTTTGACAACACCAGCTAGTTCAGTTAATAAGAATTACTACGAGCCGCAGTCACTGATGGTCTTTACCGGCATAGTCCCACACTCGGTTGGAGCCGAGCTGCAAGGCGTACGTGTGATTGGATGCCAGGAAGTGTTGAGCCGCGTGCCCTCCTTCATACCTGCGTAGCAAATCAACGTCATCGTTTAACAGGTGACGTCACACGAAATTTTCATTTTCTATCTAATTATAATTTTTTACCCATCTCATAAATGGGCATATAGAATGATACCAATATTCTCAGAAATTATGGCTCCAACTGTGTAACTTAGCAATCAAGAATGTATGTTATGCTGAAATGTATAAACAAGGTTTAAAAGTAGGTCCATAAATATAAGGTGGAATGTACATACGTTAGTACGTCCTCCATGCGTTTGTACATGTGCGTACTCGCGGGACTGTGCGCAGTTGTTATGTGGTGTATACGTGTGTGCGTGCGGTAGAGAGTGAGCGCGTTACCTGCCGCAGCCCACGTGGCCGCAGATGAGACAGATCCACAGCGTGCCGCCTTCCGCACCGTCCGGGAGCCCCTCCGCAACGCCCGGCACCCCTTCGCGCTCCATTAAGGAATCATCTATGCAAATATATATTTTTAATTCATAGAATTCGATGACGATAGACAAAGCGATAAATAAAGAAATAAATGTATTTACCCCTGGCGTCGGCGTCGCACTGCGCGCAGCGCGCCTGGTCGCGCGGCTCCGGCGTCTGCGCGCAGCGGCACACGGGGCAGCGTGCGTCGCGCGAGCGCGCCAGGCACTCGGCGTGGAAAGCGTGCGCGCACTGCACCGTGAGCACGCCCGCCACGCTCTCGTCCATGCGCTCCAGACACACGGCGCACGTGGGCAGCTCCGTGTGCGCGGCCGGAGCCGCCCCGCAGCGCGCCCACTCCACGCGCGCCACCCACGCCGCGCGGCACAGCGCGCCCGGCTCCAACGAGCTGTACGGCACGCCATCGAACGCCGCGTGGAACTCGCGCGCCGCCGCACACGACCGGAACCTGCCCATCACCCACCATGTCACACTTCTCCGACTGACCTCTTACAATTGTATTACACTTGTTTAAATGGAAATATTGAAAAAAGTATCAAATTGTATACAATTGTTGTATAAAGTTTATCATACTAGACATTTTAAAAGTACTGCACAACGTTTTCTAGAGTTTTCCAAATGAAATCACCCACTTCTAGTTCAATAATATAAAAATAAATTTTATGAGATTGAAGTAAAAATGTAACCTGCCTGTGAACTTAAATCAAGTAACTTAATGTCCTTGTCAATATGCTTACGTAAGCAAAGCCATGTAGTGGTCCGGAGATCCATCTCGCAGCACCCTAACATGAGCTATATCCTGTTGACATGCTGCTGCAAACGCCAACAAATCGGGGGCTCCCAGCGCTCCGGGGACTGACAGAAGGCATAGAGTTTTAGCTTCGGCTTCTTTCAGCTCGCTGAAAATATTCACAACTTGTATATTACAATTTTTATGTATTTCAATAGTAATTATAATTGAGACCATTCCACACGCAGATATCTGAGGCACAAAGCTGCGTGCAACAGCTAGTCTGTTTATATAAAAAACCATATTTCAATATTTTACAATCACTTTAATACCTTTTACTTACTTTTCTTTATATAAGTGTAAAATCCCTTTAGTGACTTCAACTAGAGGATTGCCATAGAAGAAGCTAATAGTTTCATCTTCTTCACACGTGCTGCCTTCAAGTGGTGAGCGACGAGAACTTGTCGGTAGGATCCCATTATCAGAGTTGGGTCCCATCAGCACACTAGCATATGTCTCCACAGTGATGGTTTTGGACTCACGAGCACCACGATCGCGACGTTTTTGCTCCCTAGCAGCTTCTATATATTAAAATAAGTCTAAGATCGAGTATATCTACAGAGCGTTGTAGACCAATTTTTTTAATAGATATTGGTTATTTCAAAGCATTGTGACTTTACTTTTAAGGATGTGGTGAGGCAATAAATAACACTTACTTCCAAAGGAATACAAAAACATTGCAACATCGATGTTAACTTGCTACCCATGATATGTTTAAGTACATTTTATATAGACCTTGCACTGTTTGTATAGCTTACCAATTTCAGCTGGATTGTCACCCATATCGGGAAGTTCTTCGTCAATCTCGATACGCAAAACACACAATGAGACAGACATTTACAAAATAAATTGAAATTAAAATTTCTCAACAAAGAACTGTAGTGGCAATAACATAACTACGTAAATATGGACCCTACAGAAACTTCGACCACGTAACTAATAGTTGTAAATATCGTAAGAACAGAAAAACGGAAACTGTAATAATATTGATTGGTACTATAGTGCAAAGAGTAAAGTAATACACTGCTACAGTGGTATTTAGAAATTAGAGAAATACATTCCAAGAAATTTCCAATTCAACAAGTCAGCTGCACAGTGGATAATTTAATATTAAAATACAGATAAAAATGGAAAATACTTCAATTATGTGGGAAACAGTTGTATACCAGATCTCTTCAAATTAGTAGGATACTATTATTGATGTTTGCTTGTCAGCTACAGATTAAAAACAAGGAAAATAAATCATAATTACCTACATGGGCTACATGATAATACATACTTGCGTAAGTAAAACGGAAAGTACATCTCATTTTTTGTAATAATTTCACTTTATTGATCTAAAATATACTATTTTTTGCATATATTTTAGAACTCCTGAAAGACGTATTTTTAATCCTGTTAATGAAGTAATAAAGCTGAACCTAAAACCATTATTTCTGTAATCTAAGGATGAAAGGCTGTATTTTCCCTATAAAAGCAGAAAAAAATAATAATACAAATATTCAATATGGCGGAAGATCATACGACGTGAGCTGTCAGATGTAATAATTTTTGTTTCTTTGTGTTTATTACGCCTAAAAATGTTATGAATATTCCGTGTAAGTTAAAATGGGCGTGAAAGATTCAAAACCGAGTTTTATATCGTACGACGATGCGGCAAAAAGAGGTACAGGAGCTTATTATGAGTATAGTGCTCAGTAAGATTACAGAAGTATTAAGCTATGTTTTTCATAATTTCCAGTGTCTGATAGTGAATTTAGACGTATACGAGAGGCGTTCAAGAGATGTGCGGGGGCGAATGGGACGACCTTGAGCTTAGAAGCATTTGTCGATAAAGTGCTTTGCAATGGGGTGCCCTACGAAGTTGCAGAGTGGCTGTATCAGGCCTGCGGTGGTACTAAACGTGGAATTGCGTTCAAAGATTTGTTCTGTGGTGTTGTGGTGCTCACAAAAGGCAATATAGAAGAGAAAATAAAGTAAGGAGCTTTTTAACAGTTTGTTGTTACCATGTCAAACTTGTATAAAATTCCAATTCTTTCTTACAAGACTTCGTACCACAAGAAAGATGAAATGTATTTGAATAAGAATCCTGTGTAGCCCGATGTGTCATAGCTTTTTTACATATGCATTAAATAATTTTATTTTGAGGATTTTACCACCAATTATTACTCTAGCTAGCTTGTGCAATGTGATATAGGTACTAATATCTTAAAATGTCCTGTATAATTTATAATTTATATCGATTACATTTAAAAATCTCTTACATCAATAATTCCCGTCACAATGTAATGACACAACCGGCATAAGTCCGCCTGTTATAATTTTACACAGTAAAAGATAAATAAACAAATAATTAAGGCTCTGTGAAGAATAAGAGGTATTTGAAAACTTAAAAATACAATTGTTTTAGATTCCTCTGGACATTATATGTGAATAATCAAAGTGAAAATGGCTCGTACATATATAAAAAAGATTTTGCAAGAGCCTTACACATAGAGAACACATCTCTACCGGAGTCTGAAGCTCATAGATCCATTGAAGTCTTGACAAGTTTATTTGGGACAAACGAGAAGGTCACCTATGAACAGTTCAGGTCCTGGCTGCTTATACACAAGGATGCCACCGTTCTGTCCAAGTGGTTGTTGTTCGATAGAGTGAATGTCGGCCAGGACTTGGAGACACCGACATTCTACCAGAGTTTGGCCGGTGTTACACATTTGGAGGAGCGGGTGAGTTACTTTATTGATTATTGTATGTAATAGCATGTAAAATCCTGCATGAGAAACCGGGAGAAGGTGTGACTGACAGCGCTGTACGAGATCACTGTCTCGTGCCAGCTAAAGCTGAGCCACCCCTTTTTGCTTAGATATAAATTTCTTTTTTGTTTCCTTCTTTTAATACTTTTGTGAAATGTACCTCTGTCATTGGAGAGGGGCATATCATAAATAAATCCCCATAACAGACTTATAGGCCACCTAATTTGCACATTGGAAACACATGAGAGGTTTCATTGTTAGGGTATGTTCACATATGGTATATATATAACTATTCAAAAAATTATAATAGACCCTCTCTACTGTATGACTCCACTGTGTTTCCTTGTAGAATGTCATTTGAAATGTAAGGAAACATTGCCTACTTGTGTATGGACTGCATAGTTTTCATAAAATCTAATTTACAAAAGTAGGTCAAATATTGGAATGATTCTCACATATAAATATAGTACTTGCAGGTTGTATTATTAAAGATCTAGGACAGCAATATAACCTTGTGACGATCTAATCTTTATTGTATTCAATTGTGCCAAAGCAAAAAATATTGTCAATTGGATTTTTTAGTGATTCTTCAATGATTCATATTGGCACGACACCGGTGTCTTCATTGTCATGTTCGACATCGTCAATAGGTGCGTTTGATGTCATCCGATATTGTTATATGCATAGTTGAATCGAATGATGGTAAAGTTACAAAACAGATTTATAGAGCGAGGGAGAACGGTAGAGTTGGATGGAGTAGACCCAGCAGTGTATGCTTCAATCAGATCCGAGACTGATATAGGGCAAGAATACATTTATTAGATGAGCTTGTATGAGTTGAGTAAGACGAGGAAGAGGTGGAAGAAATTTCTCAGAATTGTAGTCATTAGAAATGTTTAGTCCCTGCCTTCCCCTGTGGAAAATAGACGTGTGTAATTGTGGACGGACGATTAGTGATTACACTCATAGTGATGTGTACATGTAAGCAACATAATTGATTTCAGTCGATGATAGATTATCATAGGGATCGTCAAAGCCACGTGTGCCACACCCTTCGATACATGAAAGAATTTTCCAAATCGGTTAAGAATTGACGGAAAGTCTGAAGTAACGGACATAATAAAAATACAAAAGAATTGAGAGCATCCACAGAAAAATAGGTGGTACATGAAATACACTCGCTTCGTTCATAAATATTTCACAACTTGTTACGCAAATTGGCATTAAGTAAATGCAAAGATAATGAGTTAGTAAAGACTAACATCTTCATTAAATAACTGTAGAACGATGTAGATCATCTCTAATTAAATATGCTTTCAGAATGTTTCCACTGCGGTGCACAACGGTGCGTACGTTTCATTAATATTAATATTATGTACACAAATGAAAGTAAACCTTTCAGAAGTTCTAAAGTTGTTAAAAAATAATTATGCATATTCGTACATACAGTTTCCCGGCATTTTTATCATTGTAATGTTTTGGAATTATCATGATGATCATCAATACCGTTATTCTCATCAACGAATTTATCGTACCGCTGCTGAAAGACATTCCACTTTAAATGAGATGCGTTAAGGCTTGGTTAAACTGAAGCTTCTTAGAGACCAAATACCCATGTCATCATGAGTTCTTCAGCAAATCATTGTCATATAAGTAACAGAATCATCGTGATTCTCATCAATAACTTTTTTAAGATCAGCAACGCATTAGCATTCCACTGTTGAAAGACAATTTTCTTAAAATTTAAACGTTTAGACAATAGTCCATCGGTGCCAATTGCGAAATGTCTGTCTGTCTGTCTTGTGGATTTTTTTTCGCACTTCTCCCTTCTTTACGGAGAACTTTAAAGTCCGTATTTCCTTTTCCTACAATGAATAGGAGCGGTAAATAAAACATATCAATGCTAATACTCGACAAACAAGATTAAGGCGACATTTATGGACGACGCTAATCCGCCAAATTTGCCGTCCTCGTTAGACCCAACGGAGTTGATCGCGCATTATGTGCGCAATCATCGCGCTCGAGCGATTTACGTCTCGTATTACGTAGTCTACGTGTGAACGTGTTGCTCTCGTGTGTTTTAATGATAGGCGCCTTTTCACAAATATTGATATCAACGTAACACTCGTAATGTTGCCAAGTTTTAAGTAATAAAGATAAAAGCCAAACGTAAATAATGTATCGGGCGTGAGCGTTGCTATTTTAGGCGTTTTATCGAAACGGAGACTTTGTTAAGAATAAATATTAGCAGCATCCTCCACCGTGCGGCGGATTGCGGATCGGTTTGGGGCCAGCCCTCTGTCGGGCGATTTTAAACCGTTTTTAAGGGTTCCGTCGAAGTTTAACGGGTAGGTACCTAACGGTAACCCCCGGGCCTCCGAAAAACTTATGAAAATTTGCCACTAGCGGTTTCCCATTGAAATACCGACAGCGGCCGGTGCCGCTCCTTCCTAGTAAATATATTTCACTGGCATCGTGGTCGAGTGTTTAGAGACCCTGACTGCAAAACCGGATGTCCTGGGTTAGATTCCCATCCAAGACAAACATGCGTGATGAGCATATTTGTGTTTACTGTGTCTCGGTGTAACAAAAATGTCTATTAAGTATTATGTCATATGTATATAATATGTATGTTTATCAGCTGTCGGTTACCATAACACAGGCATTAAATTGCCTGATTTGAAATCAGATAGCCGTGTGTGGAATTGTCCCTAGATATTATTATTATTATTAGTTTATTATTAACAAAACCACCAGCACATATGAGCAATGTGATGTATTTTAATTGCGGCAGTGAAATATACAGTCGGTAAAGTCGACGCATCTTGGCCCAGGATCACAGGTTTGAATAAAAATTCGTCCGTTTGGAAGTTAGACACCTGAAATTTTAAAATCATAGTCTCGGTTTCAAAAAAAAATCAAAGTTATTTTCGCTAACTTCGCATCTCGCTCGGCTGTACTGCGGTTCGGTCGTTAATGAATTCTGTGAGAGGACAGCGTAGCACGTGCTCGATCAATATATCGTGCCACGTCGGACACGACGCCAGCTCGTTAAGGACTGATTGCGAAGTAATTGATGAATTCGTATTGCAAATATCTCTATGTGATTGATATGTCATTTGTCTCGCTGGAGTCCTTTATGGCGGTTTACAAACAACGGAAAGACGCGTTGCCCACTAATATCTGTATATTCCCTCGTGGTATTAGACTATGGCGTAAAAATTTCTACAAAACATGTGACCCGGCAGTGGCACGAGGGTAGAAAAAAATTGACCACCATTTGGCTTAAAACGAATCGAATTACTTAGGACTAGACTCCACATACATACGAGAGGGGCACAGAGCTGAGGGCGGGGGGGGGGCGGCGGATCGTGCCAATGTGTCATTTCACTATTCAATGTAGTGTAGAAATAAGGTAAACTCAATAAAGAGTGCAACGTGAACGTATGAAGATAAATTAATACATGAGGATACCTGCTTGGAAACCGCACAGAATGATGTGCGTGGAAATTTCCAATGGGTTATCGTGGTGATGCCGGAAGCCGAAGCCTTCAGATGTAAATGTTTGTAGACTTCGATAGCGTAACTGGTTCTGTTCGGTTCTTGAAAATTTACGAGCGCCAATGCTTTTGCCTTACAATCGCGCCTAGTAGTAAAACGTGCTTTTTGCTTTATTTTGAAATTTTTTTTTACCCTTTTTTGGTCCTCTCTTGGACCGGGTCTCCTCACATAGTAAGAGGGTTTTAGGCCATACCTTACCAAGCTGCCCGAGTGCGGATCGCTTGACTTCACGCACCTTAGAAAATATATACATACATATATAGCTTATAACATCTCTAAGGTGGGCAGGTTTCCTCCCGATGCGTTTGCTTACGTCCATTTTATTATTATAATTAACCTTGCCGGTAATTTTTTAAGAATGTTTGTCTCCAGATTTTTTCCTTAGTAAAAATTCTTGTAAAACAATAAAAAAGCGACCTAAGGGTCAGCTCCGACGAATAGTGTCGGCCAACAGACAATTTAGTAACAATCTAAATTCAACCTAAATACCTCTACATACGATTGTAATTAAAATAATTAAATAAAATCAAATCGCTTCATATACAATCCTATGTTGAAGTATTTTAGGTTGAATTTAAATTGTTACTGCATTACTTGCTTCGTCGCTACTCCGTCCGTCGGCGCCGACTCTAACAATATCAAGTTATACTTATCCATACTCCATACTAATACATATTATAAATGCGAAAGCGTAATTGTTTGTTTGTTTGTCCTTCTTTCTAGTCAAAATGGAACAATATAACTTTTGGTATGGAGATAGTTGAAGGGTTGGAGACTGACATAGGCTACTGTTTTTCCCGAAAAAATATACAATTTTCACAGGAAAACACGTTTTAACCAAATAAGCATTACAGGTGGCGTTACGGGCGCAATTATGATATTACGTATGAACAACACGCGGGCGAAGCCGCGGGTAACAGCTACTTGCTTCTGATAAAACTAATTGTAAATTCAAATTAGGCACTATCTCTAAACCTTTCAGTCCATCGGTCGGAGAACTTAATTGCCGAGTCGAAGGTCGCGAGGTTGATTACGTATAGTTGAAGATTATTTTGCACTTCTTTATTGTACATTTTATTTAGAATTTCTTATGGATTTGCCTTGTCACTTCCTATGATGTAATGCTGGTGATAAATTTCCCAACATTTTCTAATTTTGTAAAACATTTATTTTGGTTATAGTTTAAACGTAAGTCATTATCGGACTCGTGTTTATCCTTATTGACAGTGATACATTATGTTTAGCTTACTTATAAGGAAAATTGCCACAGTCGATGAATAACAGCTAAACAATGTAAGTAAGAAACGCCGCGCTGGTCCATCGCGACGTTCATTGAGCGCGACGTGCGCTCTCGACGCCTTATTGTCACCGTACTGACGACACTTCCCACAATCGCATGCTTCTCACCAAATAGAATGTATTATAACGACGCCTGTCACCGATTAGTATAAGAAAAGTCTATTCAAAATATCCGTACGAGTGTGATATTACAATTTTAAGTTTACAAAACGCACGTAACAAAGGACAGATGCGTGGCCGGACCGGAACCCGACCCTCCGGAGCGGGAGACTGAACTTCGAACCGCTAGGCTATCCGCTAGGCTCGTATTTGATTCTAATTTCATATCGTAAACCTTACCGCGCCCCGACGGGGAATACCTACCACCGCAGTGGCCGCGAGGAAAAATACTTCGAAATTACAATTTCACATCAATAACACCTTGAACTTTGTTTGTTGCGCATTTTATATGTTTTTTTTTCCCTCGTGTAGGTATGTCTTCGACTCGTTTTAGCGTTTCAAATTCGGGGAATCACAATGAACCCCGCGCATGTCATCGTCGTTTATTTTGCATACCCCACCGGACGGCTTTTACAATTTATCAATTGTAAGTCTTCATTCTTATTCTGGGCCTTTTTTCTGAGACCCGAGTCACTTACATGAGGATATTACAAAACTATAATGTAAATTAATAACATTTGTCATTGCATACGCGCAGCGTGACGCATCGGTACATTCATTAATGACAAATGTTTAACACGGTCAGCTAATTTGATTTTGAGGGCACTAAATGAACGTTTGTTTAATCTCCCCACAAATGTTAGTTTTTTCCGTCGTAAGATGTTTTAAGCTTTGTGTTGCTACGGAATTTGTAAGATGTGAGTTTTTTGTCGACGACGTTCCTAAGAAAATGAATGCGCATACCAACGTGTAGGTACAACTAACTGCTGGATTCTTAGGATCAAATTCAAATTGAATGATTTTGATTGTCGCATCGAATTTATTTATTGTGGGCCAGTCCAGAAGGATAACCTACCTATAAGTAGAGCGGGGCTTTACAACACAATGGTGTTATCTGAATGTGTAACGTTACTCGCAGGATATTATAGAACTGGAGAAATGCTTCTGGGCGCTCCGGAACGCGGCGCCCACGGGGCAGCTGGACGAGGAGAGCCTCGCGCCGCTGCTGTCGCCGCCGCTGCCGCGCGCCGCCGTCGCCGGCTGCTTCCTGGCCTTCGACGAGAACAGAGACGGACACGTGGACTTCAAGGAGCTGTGCTGCGGTCTCAGCGCCGCCTGCCGCGGCCCTAGGACCGAGCGGCTCAAGTGTAAGTATACTAGTACTGGGTATAGTACACGCCAGTCTTTTTCACCAATCTCCAGGGGTCATATAACACGTTGTTAGGGCCGGTTATAATATTTTGATATATCACAGGCCATATCGGGATGACGATTAGACCTGTGAATGCTTGAAACCTTCGACCATTCCTTATCTGGATACACTAGTAAAGCAACCTGCCTAGATTAATGGAATGGACTGCGGTATCCCCCTCTCTCTCTCTGCCCTCGCAGGCATCTGTATTTATCTACCACAATCTTTACACGTTACGCCTCGCGCCTCAATGGGGATACAAAGGATATATCAATGTTTCACTTTCGACTAAAACGATTTTATAACATCGATATTTTTTATCAATGATGTTGCATCACTAGTGTCAGTCGCGGGTCGCTCGGAGCACTCTCCACCGCGCTCCTCCAGCGTCTGTTGAAAATGGTAATAGAAATTTGATGAAAAGTATCATATCCAATATTCCATATTAACTTTCACCGCCTATCTATACTATTATTACTATCGCAGTGACAACTATCACATCGGACGCCGATAGCTACTTGACAGATAACCGTCTCTCATAGATAACCGAGTCAATGCAGTATCTTGTTAAGTAATGATCAATGTAGGGTAATTACTTTAGTCGCCCAGTGTACAAATTGGTAATAATAATATATTAAAACAACTTCATACATAGCCGTCCCCGTCCACACAAGTCGGCGCCTACGTGATGACACACAGACAGCTGTTAAAGTACATTATAACATTCCAAATGTACATATATCACGCAGATTATTGTCCTGCGCGCACATCGAACCCGTATCCTCCGTTTCGGCGGTCAGATTCTCAAGCTACCAGACCGGCGCCTCCCGATTGTTTTTGACCACGACAGCCTGTTTTATGATACTTTTTTGTCCGTACCCCGTTTTGTTTGTTTCGTGCCCGGGCGTAACAATATGTAATAAGTAAGTAGTAAAATATCTACGTAATATTAAATATCTATAAATAACGCAGGTATTTCGTTGGCTAATTTGCAATCTCAACGCCGTGTGTCACATTGTATCACAATTATTAGATACACAAAAAGAAACATCTCATTGATTCCGCGTACCTACATATAATTTCGACCGTAATCATCGCACACTCGCGATTACATAAAGTAATTCAATTCACCGCGATATCAGATACGACCGTTCCGTTCGAGATATCCACAGTCGTGGAAAACTTCAACCTTCTCGTTTGCAACGAACGATCGACAACTCTACGTGCGACTGAACAGAGTTTGAATCGTTTCGTATTCCCTCTGCTTGGAAAATTTTAGCTCCGTGCGGTTAGCGCGTCGAAATGTTATCCGATATGTGTGTGCGCTCCCGGGACGACGTTGCAAGTAGTGATAAGAGACATTGCGTCGAGTGCGATTGATGATGTTCTGTCGTTTGACGTAATCCGATTATGTATGCCTCGCGGTGATAGTGTAATGATTTAGATGGTCAATCTCTCGACCCGGTGATCCGGGTTCGATCCTGGTACACGTCTCGTATTTTACGAAGAGTTGCGTGAATTTTGTAAATTCAAAATTAATTATCGCACGACATTGGCTTTGTATGTCTGTAGCCTGTACCGTGATCGCGGCCGAGCTGCTTCGCCGATTGTAATGAAATTTGGTGTGGGGATAGTTTCAAATATGGAAATGGACATAGGACTTTTTACCCAGATATTCCCACTGGATCGAAATCAGAAAACTCAGTCGAAACGTTATATATAGTATTTAAAAGCGGCGCTGTCCTTCCAGTCTGCTTCAAGATGTTCGACCTGGACCGGGACGGCATCCTCGACAAGAAGGAGCTCATCGACACCGTGGGCATCCTGTGCACGGTGGCCAACGAGGCGCTCAAGCGGCACGGCTCCAGGTCGTCCTCGCCCTGCGGCGGCGAGCCGGACGCCGAGGGGGGCTTCGACCCCGAGGTGGTCCTGCTCAACATAAGGGACAAGCTGGTCGCGGTGCCCCAGCGCGGCCGGAGGCCCGTGTTCCAACTGGGGCCCGGCCACGCCGATGATATCATTATTTTGAGCGAGGTAACCGAAGTAGCGCAGTATCGTTTAATTCAATTAATGGGACTCGAGGAGTAGCATATAAGTAATTTCGTTCCAAACAGTGGAACCAACGCGGGTTCGTTCTAAATGACATGATTGTGCACAGAAGTCACTACAGCGCGACTCGCCGAGCGCCGCGCCCGAGCCGCGCGAGCCGCGCGAGCCGCAGTCGGAGGGGCTGATCGGCAGCGACATGGCGCTGACGGCCGAGGACTTCCTCATCTGGAGCGTGGAGAGCGCGGACGCGCTGCTGGCGCCCTTCCTGCAGCTGCTCATGGACGTGTGCCACGTGGTGCTGGGCCTGCGCCCCGCCTGCAAGCACCAGGAGAAGGACATCGGTCAGTGTTACGCCGTCGGCCTCGCGACTCCCTCGTTCGCATACTTCGTGAACGCACATCTCGCGGTCGCGCCGCGCGTACATTTCGATCCCGTTTGAATATCGGGATAACACTAACTCACGTTCATTCCCAAGACTCAAACTATCTCCGTACTACATTTCGCCACAATCGGCCGAGCGGGCCGCCCGCGAGAGTGTAACGCGCGGACGGACAGAGTTACTTTCGTATTTGTAACATTAGTATCGATTGTAATTACGAACGACCTCAAAATGACAATATCAATTTTATTCAAAAGATTCGATACCATCGTAAGTTTAAGACTGAGCCGTTGCGCGGCGCCGCGCTCGCTTCTAGAACAATCCGGACGTGTCCGTGTGACGCGAGTACTATTTTTGTTTAAATAATACCAACATAATGTTTACACGGCTCATGTAATCGTGCCAGTCGACAACGGACAAGTTGAGGTCCACGTTTCTAAAGGACAACGTTAAGTAAATGAAAGTGACGACGTGTCGACTGCACGCCCGCTACCTTTTAAATAGAAGCTAACAATGTTATCCGGTCGCGATGTAAACCGTCGCAGTTGTTTGTACAATATTTTATTTTCAGATGTTTTTCGACGTCGCGGTCGTGCTACGTACAGTATAGTATTATGTGAACGGCGTACATCTGTACGCGGTTGCACCGTGCCGATTGGCGCCCCGGTTTAGTAGTCGGAGACCGCGAATGCTAAACCGGAGGTAGGCGGTTCGATTCTCACCTTGGGCAAATATCTGTCTCGAATCTCGATCGGTTTGCGGACGTACGCCGTTCGAACCGTCGATGCCCAACTTCCCGCATACAGAAATAAATATATATCAGTACATCCGTTTTCCGGCCATTCGATTGGTCCGCAGCTGGCGCGGGTCTGCTCTCATAATTAGAGGGCTGCAGGCCGCGGTCCACCGCGCGGGCCGAGTGCGGCTCGGTAGACTTCGCGCACCTCGGACAATATTGTGTACTCCGTAACGTCTCTGACGCGTGCGGGTTGCCTCGCGATATTTTCCTTCACCTTAACAGCGAGCGATATTTAAATTTCTAGTTACAAAACGCACGTAACGAGTCACGCGTGCGCGCCGGGATCGAACCCGGACGCCCCGGAGCGGGAGGCCGAATTTCAAGCGGCTAGGCTATCGCCGCTTAATACTGCGACACGACATACGTTTCGATAATTGTTTAGCGAGATAGTACTGGTCGTTGTCTGGTCGCTATCGCGGCCGGCCTCGGCGCCGCGGGATCGCTTGTGACGATAGCGGTTGATGTAAGCGACCGTTGTTACATCACTGACCGCAATCGTTTTGGAAAACGAGATAATTTTCAAGTCGATTACGACGACGTCTGAACCGACTCCCACTGAACCATCGGCTCGGTCGAAGTTTATGTATGAACATTTCGGTACTTAGATGAAGACATTTTATTCTCATACAGATCTCTTTACGAATATATTCTACTATTTTCTAAGGCGCGGTGTGCGAGAGGATACTCGTGTTCAAAAGTGCATTATTGACGAAAACCGAACGCGTAATCGGATACAGACGCGGAGAAAACGTTGTGCTTTCATAGAAATTTGTGCCAACTAGAAAACGACCGTGCAAAAGTTTCATCTGTCAATAATCGCCTTTATGCGAGAACACAAATGGCTTTTTACACTGATGTATTGCTATGAATCATGCACGTAGAGCTGAGGTGAAAAGGACCAGAAAACTCTATCCCGGGCCGCATTCTATCTACAAACAGAACAGCAACTATATGGGAAATTAGAACAATCCTTCACTTCCGTTTGTAGATAGGGTGGTGTAGAATTTATAAAAAATTATCGCGCCACTAACGATTAAAGGATTACATTTATACCGTCCTAGATCATTTGGATCGTATTACGTATTAAAAGATAGATCGTAATCTTTATATTATCTGTAACAGCTGCGTCAACTTTAATGTTATCCGATTGTAAGTGCGCGTGTGTTTTGAGATAACGTCCAACGCGGGCCCGCGGCCGCCGCCGCCGGCCCGTGGGCGCATCCGACGCTGAAGTCCCTCCTCCTCTTCTACTTTTAATGTAGATTATCGATGCAGATCAATACATGTCGTAACGACATCCAAACCGCCAACCGCCGCGGCAAGCTGCTTTGATATTTTCGTCTGTTAAAAATCAAATCATATTATTTTGTGATATCTTTGGCCTGCACGAAACGTTGGTCCTTCGAGCCGAATCGTCGTCGAATAACTTTACCCAACTTATGGTTGGACATGTAACATTTACACATTCACTTACGTATTATACGTATTATATTATAAACGCGGCCCGCCAGTGTCTTCGTTCCCTAAAAATATAACCTAGCACTTTCTTTTATTTATTTAATATAACGTTATACATACATGTTTGTCATAGTTCTCGGCTGGCTGTCCCGCGAGACTGCCCGCGGGCTGTGCGTGGGTCAATTCTGGTACCTGGTGGGGTCCGAGTGGTGGGCGGCGTGGCTGGCGCACTGCTCGGCGCCGCGCCCCTGCTGCCGCGGCCGCGGCGGGCCCGACGGCGCCGACGGCGGGGACGCCACCGACGCGACCGACGCGCCGCTGTGCGACGAGAGCTTCACCACCAACTCCTCGGGTCGGTAGCGACGAGCGACCGTTAGCGGCTAGCGTTCATTTGTTTCACACTTCGGAGGGCAAATTCCTGTATTGTCACAAGAGTGGTCACGTCGCCACTGGCTTGGCTCTCGCTATATCTTTCAAAATACTAAAATGTTACAAAAGCTAACCGGCAGAAGTATGGCGACTCGCACGCCGCCCCGCGCATCGCGACGTTGTGCAAGATCGCGTTTTTTTTCGTCGAATGTGATGGCTATTTAGTATGTTCTTCGAATGCTGGAATGCAGCATATCGTAATGTGTAAAGTCGATATGCAGAGTCGATGGGCTCGCTGCTGTGGCGCGGCGAGGGCGGCGAGGGCGGCGAGACGGCGTCGCTGGGCAGCGCGGGCGGCAGCAGCGGGATGGGCTCGGCGCCGCCG